>JAWZYV010003879.1:0-11848 GCA_038373885.1 Cheiracanthium punctorium | reverse complement strand
AAATGCAGTTTTATCTGGTGAAAATGAGATCGACCTTACATATTACTTAAAAGTCAATAAAGACAGGCCATTGATTTATCACGTGATTTATAATAATCAATGATCGCATGGGGATAGTCCCAACTAATCGGCAGCTGAGTATATATTCGTTGCTTTGCCTTGTGGCGTAATTTCAATCAAAACCTTTTAACCTGATTAAACTCTTAATGAAATTTTAAACTCTGCTTGTGTTCTTTGGAAGTAATCGAAATTCAATTGTCGAGCAATCGAAATATATCGTCAAAGGAAATAAAATCTAGCTAAAATGCTTATATCTACTTCCAATTTTGTGTTTTACGAGCTTGACAAAAATAGCACCTGAGATCTTAGCTTAATTCTGATGCCTCCAAGCAAGTCCTGTGTCCGCTATACTAACAAATCTACTTTAAATTCTCGACATCTGAAGGACATCGATTCATTTACGGTGTAAAAATTATTACCTCGGAATAACCCATGGGTTGTTATTTCTAGCACATTATTTTGTAATCGACATCATTTTGGAGTCACAAGTTTAAAACTGCGTTATAAAAAATTGCGATCATAAATTGGTATTAAATTACAGTATAACTATGGTTGATACAACGATAAATCCCTCTATAACGATCTATTCGTTCCTCCAAAATAACGATAAAATATTTCGGTCCCGCGGTATTTCCATACACTGTAATCTTCCCTCGACATAACGATGCATACGTCTAGAACGATCATTTAATTGGGTCCCTCAAGCATCGTTGTATTGAGGTTCATATGAGTATCATACTTTCAGAATTCCGATGTGATGGGAATAACTCCATCCTCCCCCCACCCCTCTACACCGATTTGTGACTAGCATGCTCAAAAAAATAAATAAATACATGAAATAAATAAAACTCGGCTGTTCAAGCCTCATCAGGGGGAGACCCCCCCTTGAACTCCCCTATTTTTTTTAGTTTCATTATTGCCATATTAAAACGATATTAATGGACTATGTCATGTTATCGCTCATCTTTCGTGTATTTCGCCTGGTAACCTATATTGAAATTTTTAGGATTGTAACCTAATACATGTGATGGATATTCTACAGCTTACGAAATATTGTGACAATAGATTAAAGCTGCTGTGAACTAAGTATTTAAATATATGTAAAAAATACACGGGACGCCTATACTACAGCTTACGAAATAGTGTAACAATAGATTAAACCTGTTAAATATATGTAAAATTATGTCGCATTTTTATGTCGCTTTTTTGGGACACATCTTTCGGACAATTTTCAATAAAGGGAGTGAGAGATAAAATGACATAGTCATTAAAATCACATTCAAAATGCTGTGCAGTGGACACGAAAGACACCACCCCATAAAAGCGATGTCATTACTCTATGTTCCCTTGAAATCTCATAAGATGCCATTTCAAATGCAGAAATTTATTCGTTTTCATCTAACAAATAACAAGTTTCGCATCGCATTTTGACTAAAAAATCGATAATGATGTATTAGTTGAAGTCATGAAATTCATTTTTTAAATTTTTAGAAAATAATTTTAAAATGAACCTTTTTCGCAAAGTTTCATATATACAGATGTCAGTTTCTTAATTCAAACATAATCACGTGAAACATTTTAGCATAGTTTTAGTACTAACTACCACCTGTTCACTCCTTGGATTTTTAGCGATTAGTATTAGGCTAACTCATGCGATTAACTGTAGATTAGAGTTTTTTAAACGGTGCTCCTCGGAGGACTAGTTCCTAAATATGAAAGTAGCAAGAAGACCTCCGTAAAAAAAAAGAAAGAAAAGAAAATCTGAAACCTTTTCAGATTTTAAATACGCACCAAAGTGCTATATATTAAAAGCGTATCCTAATTTATGCGTCGTTCCTATTTTCTTCCTTATTCCATAAGGTTGGAAAGTGTATCATTGTTCATGAGTGAGCAGTATTTTTCTTCCTTATTTTATAAAAACCATCTTTGCAATCGAAATCTATCTTAAAATTGCCTACTAAAACTATTTTACAATCTTCGCCAAGTATATTACAACTATACTTCACAGTTTTAAATATTGTTTCGAATGTGCATCCTAATCCATGAGTGTGCCGTGTTTGTCTTTCTTGGGTTGATTTCTACTTTAACGCCCCAACTCTTGCCAAGGTGGCGATCATTAAACATATGGAGTAACCATGACGATTTTTTGCATTTATGTGGCAATCGTCATTTAGAATTAAAATGGCGATTTGGAACAACCTGTAAGTACAGCATTCCGTTACATTTTTATTTATTTTGGGTTGCCAATGAATGTAGTTTTAATAATTAAGTGTCTTCAAATTCCTTAACTAGTGCGTTGATCACTAATTTGTTCACTTTAGTTTTCATGTAGTTGTTTAGGGAGCGTTGAAGCTTGTGCATAACTCTTAGAGACACATGACTTCCAAGCTCGCCAAAGGGCGGGGAATTTTTAGGTTGGCGAAAGTAGGGGCGTTAAAATAGGAATCAACTCTTTCTTGAACCATAAAGCACATCTTTGGAATCCAAATCTATCTTAACCTACGCCTATTGATACTGTTTTAAAATCTTCACGAGGCATATTCGAACTATAGGCACATTCCAAATATATCTCGTAGACATTTTAAATACTGTTTGGAATGAGCATCCTAATCCATGAGTGTATCGTGTTTTCCTTCTTTGTTCCATAAAACTCTTCTTCGGAATAGAAATCTATATTAAAATCGCCTACCAAAACTGTTTAACAACTTTCACCAGGCATAGTCAAACTACGCTTCACCTTTATAAATACCATTTGGAAAGTGCATCATAGTCTATTATGTGTACCGTATTTGTTTTCACTATTCTATAAAGCACTTCTTCGGAATTAAAATCTATATTTAAATCGTCTACTAAAACTATTTTACAATATTCGTCAGGCGTTTTCTAACTATACTCAAAATATATTTATTTATAATAAATTGTCGCATTTTGGCACCCAGGTTAACGATCCTTTATCAAATATTGCAAACCTTGTGCGACTTTCAACATTTTATTAACGCCTCCCCCCCCCCGTCCACATTATCTGGCAAACACATTTCAAAAGTGACTCGACGCGAAATTTGTACCAAAATCGTGTCTACACAAAAGGCAAGGTTGAAATAAATAGCACTCTTGTGTTAAAAAAAAACATATCGTTGCCTTAATTTATCATACACAAGATGCTCCATGTTGTGATGGTTGCTCTACTGGGAACATTCATTTCCGGATTGGTGTTCCTGGTTTCAAGAAACCGCTTTTAAATTCTCGAATAAAATGGTTAACACAGACAGGTTTTACTAGCCCAGAGAAAGGAAATTTAAACCTTATAGAATGGGAATCAAACCCTCGACCTACACTTAGGCGATCAGCATAGAGGAAGTCAGCCCTTAACCTCCAAGCCACCCCCCCCCTCCAGGATGCTCCATGAAATTGTACAGGGAACTCCTTCAAAATTAAAAAACCCTCGAAGTGCACCATCCTAGAAAAACTTTGATAAGTCTTGGTAGACTGCAATAGTCTGGAATACAATCCCACAAATTTTATATGTTCGTATGACACTAGCGTGATGTTTATTTGTCGAACATTCAAACTAAAAGTAAAATGCAAAAATGAATCCTAAACAGGCAATAAAATTCCCAGAGTACTTGAATATTTTTGCGACTCTCTGCATGTACCTCTGCCCGTTCCCGTACCATAAAATACAAACAGACTTGAGGTTGATTCATGGGTGTGAAATAACACATATACAGCAATATAAAATAAGTACAGCACAATCAGGGGCGTATCCAGAAAGGGGGCTGAGGCCCCCTCCGAAATTGGATCCTTGACTTAGCTTACAATTCAAACTTAGCCTACAATTTGATAGGAAGCCCCCCCCCTTCCACTGAAATAAAATCTTGTCTACGCTACTGATGCACAAGAAGTTTAAATAATAACAAGTTGAATAGAGTTCGGCTTAAGAATAATCGCAGGACGTTTCTAAAGGCGTCTCACACGAAAAGGTGGGCGATATTTTTATTCAGTGCGTGCTAGTATAAATAAACAGGTACACTTTAGAGGAAGAGTAGGATTTTAAGTGTTACTTTCTAAAATTCAAACCCATAGAGTCGTTAAAGTGCGGTATTAAAATATTATTCACCTTTTTTTTTAATGAGATCGTGACATCAATAAATCGTAGGATGGCGGAATCACACAAAAACCAATAGTATCAGTCGGTTTCTGTTGATTCGAAATTCGTCTTTTCAAACAAAAGTACTTTTGGAAAGACTTTTGAAAACAGACTTGAAAGACATCAAAAGAGAAAACAGACCCGAGAACAATGACAAAGACTTCAAACAACAAAGACCTCAGGACAAAAGAAAACAGACTTGAAAAGACATTTGAAAGTACTTTTGAAAAGACTACAGAAGTACTTTTGGAACAAAAACACGCATGCGTGTGTCATTCATGAATGAGATTTTATTTGTTTTAATTTTTCTATTCTTGTTTCCTATGCCTAATTTTTCAGTTTCAGGGTTCAATTTAAGAATGTTGAACCAAAACCACTTTTTTGAATCACGATACTGACTGCGAAATGTCTTTTTCTCTATTCTTAGGAGCCTTGCCCTGCCCTGCGCCTGCGGAGGCTGTTCCTGCTGTGGATCCTGTGGAGTCTGCCGTTCCCGTTCCGAAGCCGGTAGAAGAAGAACAGGTAGAGCCACTCACGGACGTTCCTTTGCAGGTGGCACCTGATATCCGGGAACCGTCCTCCGGATATGAGGTGCTGCGGGCGGAGCAAATATGGGATCAGCTCGAGGAGGTGAACCTGCACCCTTCAGAGTCCGAAGAGGAGCAGGTGAACCTCCCCGAGAGGGTGGTCCGCCCGCGTCGTCGGCGTGGCGCTGCACTGCGCAAGCGCCTGCGTTCGCTCCTCTGCTGCTGCGGCCGCCGTTCCGGTGCGGCGGAGGATTGAATGGAAGCGCTTCCGCAAGAGGGCGCTTGAAACGGGAGGAAGTCCGATTGTAATCATGCGTCGATATTTTTTTTTAACTGATTCAGTTCGCAATCAGCGAAGACAACTTTGTTCAGTAACAATATAACATTTCTCTATTCATTGCAGTAGAAATTTCTCCGAAATAGAAATTACTACAGGTAGTTTCATTTTCCAAAGAGAGACCGCCTTCAAATCATCACGGCAGTCAAGTATTTTGTACAGTTAACTAAAAGAATTATTGTTAATGAAACAAATTACAACATCCTTAATAAATGGCTTTGAGGCAGATAACTGCATTGTTTTGACATCAAAGAAAGTTTTTTTACTCCAACAAAGTAAAATTAGTTAGTTTTTTTGCCTTTGTGAAATTTGACGAGTAAAATATGGCACGCAATTTCCGTCAACTGCTTAATTTCTACTGTAAACGAATCAAAAGATGATAATTTAAACTTTTCTTACGAGTGCTACGTTCTCTAAGTGCAATGATATCTGAATGTTGCTCTACATTTTTTTTTTCTTTCTCTTTTGGAAACAAAGCCTTTTTCAGACATCACTGATGTATACGAATAACGTACAACGAATCAGGTCATTAAGCTGTCCAATAACTTTTGTTCATTTCCATTTCAACGGGGGGGGAAAATAGAGAAATTTTAAGCTTTAATCAAAACATTGAAAGTTTCAGCAATAAAATTTTCCAATCATTGATTTAACTTATTCACGTCATCCCAATATAAGTTGAAACGTTCAGATTTTTTAAAATCCAATATTTCTTCTCTGTTTAAGCAGAAAACAAGCTGCTGTTTGGACTTCGTAAATTTTATCTGTAAAATTACATAAGTATGACCTACATGAATAAAATATAATAAAAAAGCATTAAAAGTTATTTGAATCCGAATTAATCAGTAGCAAAAAATGTCAAATATTTTTACCGTCAAGAGGTATTGGACGAAACTAATACAATAATTCATCTTTGGCTTTATTAGTCTAGAATATTTTTTTTTTTTTCATTCCTGAACCCTCCTGCTGACAAATATCTTGGTATCGGCTGTGTTGTTGTAAAATTAAATATTTTAAAATGAATTCCCTAAAATTAGAATAATTTCCAAAACAAAAAAGGATATTTTTCACTCATAGACGAATTTAACTATGAAAAGAGCTCATTAATTAAAATGATGTAAAATGGATTCAACTGAGTTTAGATCAGAACATTTAAAAAGAGGAATTAAAAACCAATATAAAAACATTGAAGTAATTCAGCTTCTGCACCGCCCTATGAACACTTTAAATCGGTTAGACGTTTACAGTCTCTGATAGGTGCTTCAAATTTCTGTAAGAAAAAGTTTCACTTGATTTTCATCATAATTTGACGTTTATACTCGGCTATTTATATCTTCTTCGTTACGACGTGATCAAAAATAACTCTTTGAGAAACCCGTATTTTATCAAAAGTATACGGATTATACATTTTTTTTTCGAAATAAATTCAAAATTTGATAAAATGCATTGTTTAGAAAAAGTTTTTGATAATATTAATTCTTATTCGGAAAATGCTATACCAGAAGAACCAAATATTCAGTTTCTTGAATGCTTACTTTAGCGTAACTTGCCTGTACTATAATCGACAAAAACATGACTCACTGTAAAATGATTTTTCTTGTGCATTTTCTGAGTAACAACTCTATGCATAGCTTAATTTAATAAGAGGGTTCCAGGTTCCTTAGAGCAGTACTTTTCTTTTAGTTCTAAAATTTCAACAAGATTTCAATTAACCACGCTCTCAACAATAATAGAAGATTATTATCGATTTTAGAAAAGGTTTCGACGCATGCTTCCAATCGGACCTCCTGTTTCTTGGTGGAATATTTCATCATGACGTCAGTATCACGTTCAGTCTAATGAGGCATATAAAAATCAAAAATTTTCACGTGATCGTTCCCTAAAATTATCTACCTAAATTTGGCTTTGCATAATTTAGTTTGTAATTTAGTTCAAGTTTTATTTGGAAACATGGTATCAAAATTTTAATGTTTTTAAAATCAAAATTACTTTTAATGATATATTTAATTACTTTTTAGTGTTTCTAATCAAAATTGTCTTTAATATTGTATTTAATTAGTTTATCATGTTTCTAATCAAAATTGCCATTAATATTTTATTTCAAAATGTAAAAACCTTTATTTGGCAAACTTTTTAAAAAAAATTACCACTCAGTGCAATAGGTACTCAATAGACACTCTCCAATAAACCACTTTTTCCTCCCCACGAATAACCCTTGTTAATAAAGCTTCTGGTTGTCCTTCAAAAAGTCTCAATGCATGGCTCATCACTCCTTCATTCCATCGTACCGTCAAAATACTCAATAAAGCTTTAACACTCAAGTCAAAACTCAACCTTTCACTCAAACCTGGAATACGGGCATCACCCAAACGAATAAAAAGTAATCTCGTGCTCTGAAGACTTGCTCTCTTCACCATCAAAAATACCATCTCATGGCTTCTGCTTTCTCTTGGATCGAAACATGACCTCTGTCTTCCACAAGCATGTCCTGGTTGCTGTAAAATGCTGGCATCTCCTAATTGACCATAATCAAGCTTGGCTTTCTCTGACATGGCTCTCCCAAAAAGGCATACGGGGCAAATATCTTGTTAGGTCTGGCGTGGATTGGGCGTTGACAAGTATTGTGTTGCTGAAATCCGTTGCGATGTTTTAAGTAAAGGATAAGGGGTAGGTTCCCGTGTGTGTTAGCGGGTTGATCGGCGATGACGATGAGAATTTCTTGAACAGCTGTGGACTTAAAAAGGTGTTGGGTAGTTTCAATGGCGTCACTCACGATAGGCTTCCATAAAATATTATGCGTTTCCAATGGGCTTCTCTGTTTGGTGACCCGGATACGTACTCCGATGGACTTAATAGGTTTCCGATAAACCTTCAGGTGTGGCTGGTAAATGTCGGTTGAAATGAGCTTGGAAGTACGTAAGGCCCAAGAGCATTTACGGCTTCGCGGCTTTTTTTGAATTTTAGTTTTTAAGTTACTGGATGTACTGCAACAATTTATGAGAAATAAAGATTTATTAATATTAGCGTGTTAAGTTTTCTTTTTTTAGCTTGGATGTTTGTAAGTTATTTGATGTACTACAATAATGTATGAGAAATAAAGATTTATTAATATTAACCTGTGTGAAAGTTTTCTTTTTTCTAGCTTGGATGTTTGTAAGTTATTTGATGTACTACAATAATTTATGAGAAATAAAGATTTATTAATATTAACGTGAAAGTTTTCTTTTTTTCTAGCTTGGATGTTTGTAAGTATTTAAGTCATTGAGCTCTCTTTTTAATTTTTAAACTATTCATTGTTTATAACAATTTCTAATAAATAAGATTTATTAATATTGATGTATTAGTGCTTCCTTTCTTTTAGCTTGGATGTTCATAAGTGAAACTTACACACAACATAACAGGCAAACCTCAACCTTCCGATGATAAATACTTGAATACTCATGCGTTGGAAAAACTTAATAGTACATTTTCCTTATTTAACTTTAAATCACTCGTGTTTTCAGTTTAAGTAAAGCTTGCACAATTCTTGCAATGGAATAGCTCATCTTCCCTAGCAAACTAAAATTATATTTTAGATAAATTACAAACTATTTATCTGATGTGGGGATTTCTTGTTTACAATAAACCTAATGGGGAGAAAAAAAACTGTAACATTGAACTAGTAACTATCAATTAAAAATACGAAATGATTCGTTTTCTGTTTTGTTACAGATTGCTAAATCGAGCACGCGAAATAATGCATTTTGCAAAATTTAAACTATTACTTTAATTACGATCTTCATGACCAATTATTTTATATAGCGTGTCCCATAAAGTATTGAGAATCGTGTAGCAATGTACAGACAAAAACGTTATCTTCGTGAAAATTTTAATGCTCACTTTTTAACGGAAAGTTTAAATTAATAGTCAAAATTTCCTAGCATGAAATCTTTTTTATTCTGGCTAGGAGAAAGTAACAAAAATCGATCATTAGGAATCAGAATTTGTTTCCAAAGGTTCTAATATTCAGAAAATTAATCTATTTGTTATAAAACTTAGTAAGGAAAGGGAAAAAAAATCATCGCTTCTTTTGAAAGCACTGTTCATTGGTATGTCAGAAAAACTTTTTAACCTACGTTGTTGTGCGATTCTCAGTCACTTTGATGCACATTACCTCCTATTATACTTCCATATTTGTGAGACAGCTTTTTGAACAAGAATGAGCGGCGCGCACCATTGTGTTGCAACCTTTTGTAATTTTTGTGCGATAAAAATTAAGTGGTATTGTACTTTAAAAAAATTTAAGCTTTTATTTAAAATTTATAACCATTCTTTTAATAAAAATCTGCATGACTGAATAAATCCTTATTAGTTGTTAGTAGTAACAATTAAGAACTATTGGCTCGACATGAGTAATTGTCTCTGCTTGTTACGGGTTATACGTCAGAACACAAGTTATTTAAAACGGACATTTATTGTATATACATATTAATCTTTAACATTATCTGTAATAATACTACTACTACTACAGGGATTGTGCATAAAAGCACGGGGTTTATTCAAATTTGAGACTTTTGAAAAACTGTCCCAAAATGTCCTGAAATTTAACAACTGTCCTGGTTTTCCTAAAAGTACAAACTGAAATAAACAGTGTTCTAAAATTTTATGTGTGGACTGGGCACAATTTTTCATAATGTTCGTAAAGATTGTACAAATTCCGTGCTAAATTATGGTAACTGGTGTGTCGATACTGCACGCACATGTATACTCATATAATCAAAAGTATGCAGGAGGAAAAAAGGAAGTAAAAACATTAGCAAAAGTATAACATCTTTCTTTTTTCTTTTTCAGCTCAGTAGCTATAAAAACACCTTTGCTGTTCAAGTCAAATAATTAATTTTCAAATTAAAAAAATAAATGAGTTGGCAGAAATCTGCGGCCAGTTTCTTCAACAAACTCTGCTAATATATGTCTTGTCTGGGAAATAATATTTCAGTAGAAAGTCCTCCCTGTTACCCTATCTTTTTGGAACGTCCAACATTTTCCATTTATATTTATCCCTTCCATATGAAATTTAATGTACATATCAAGCATTACAATTTTTATTTGAAGTGGCAAAAATAATAAGTTTCATTTTCATTCAATATTTTTGCCCCTTAAACTTCAAAAATTATTCTTATGTTATTGGGATCTACAATTTTTTTTAAAGACAGGTCGCGTGAAAGAACAGCTGGTCCGAGCACGAAATTTAACATCTTAAGTAACATTTAAACTCGAACGCTATAGAAAAAAATTAACTAATTTGCACATTAATGAAAATAATATCTCATCACCAATGAGAGGACACAACAGTTACAAGACAGACAGTGAAGACAGGTTACGAAATTTGAATAAGTAAAACGGATTTCCTTAGCTGAATGCTCTATCAAATACTTCTTTGCAGTTAAAATCAAATTACTAAAATTTAAATTAATAACCCAGGCTTTTGTAAAATAAATGCGCGGTTCAAATTTTTTAATGTAAATTCTCGAAACATCAATCATCAAGAGATTATGTTCATTTGAATCGCTGTTAAATTTAGTTTTTCAACTCAAAGTAACTTTCTTAAGCAAAAATCACCTCCTCATTGAGTTTTTTGCGTATGCTTGAATATCCTTGATTTAAATTTGTATCATTTTTTTTTTAAAAGTTATTTTTCCTGTATAAAACCCTCTTTATGCTATGCCATGTTTTACAAATTTGGTAAATTCACTTTTTGCAGATATGAATATTCAATTCCACATCCCAGTAGAATATTTTTAGTAGATATTTAAATATCGATCAATTTATCGATTTATTATGAAAATTTAGCTATCTAATAAATGAAGGGATTGATTGTACTCAATGCAGGAGAATATGTATGGTTAAACAAAAAATTTTAGATTTTTTAAAAACATAAATTTATCGAGCTGTTTGTATGGCACATCATTTGTTGTGTTCAGCACGCAGTGAAACTTTCTTATTGTCCCTTGGCAGTTCTCAAAGATAAGAGAAAATAATTTCACTTCAATGTAATAACAGTAAATTCTCTTCGAGTCATGTGGCGGATCAGCTGTTCTAGGGGGGTGGGGGGTCCCCTCCGATGAGGCTCCACCTTATCGTGGTGGAGGGGTTTAGAAGTCCCATACTCTGACGGTGACGATATATAGGTAAATCGATACACAATGATGTTTAACATTATTGCTTTCAGTTATACATTGCAAAAGAGAATTATTAGGTTGTAACGAAAGTTTCCCGCCACCGCAAACATCGTCAGCACACAGTTCTCGTTGGCGTATTGGCTCCTATTTTGGCAAACGATTTTTGGCATTTGAAAGAAAGAGGTTTACTTTAGAACACTGTGTTGTGAAATCTGTAAAAAATAGAGTTATCATTAAGTATAAGGTGTCTCAAATAGAACTATCACTCTAGAGGATTAGAACCACCATTGACTTCCAGTTGTGTTGCAAAAAGTCAGCTACAGAATATCAACGAATTATGAGTACAGCTTTAAGTACTAGTGTTGTATCATGTGACACTGTGCAGGTTTGGTACCGAAAGATCAAAAACAGGTATCTAAGGAGTTAGAAGTGAGTATTTCAGGCAGATATGGCGGAAAACTTTCGTTACAACCTGATATCATCGTAACTATTTTTAGGGGAGCTGTATTAAACCTTAAGCTTTTTGGAATTCATTTCTGAAAAGCATAGGCTATGTCACAATTCAAGATAGATACAGGTAATACTTCGTTTAAAATACCACGAATTAACGCAATTTGTTGGC
>JAWZYV010003878.1:0-13812 GCA_038373885.1 Cheiracanthium punctorium | reverse complement strand
TTTTTACCAAAAATCAAAAAAAATTTTCGTACTTTTTGTGGAGCTTAAAATTTTGTGTTTAGAATGGATGTAGGCGTAAGCATTAGGAATAGGTTTCCGCCTACATCCACAAACCTCTACCCAAAATGTTTAAGATGGGGATTTTATTATTTTAACAGAATTCATCATTTTCTAAGAGCATGTCGGATTATTCAAATTTTTAATGAAATTTTCTCTTTCAGGATCTTAAAATTCTGATTTTCTTATCCAGGGAAAGTCATAACCCTTTCTAACAATTGGTGTGGGCGTGCACATCAGGAACCAGTTTACGCCCACAGGAGTTATCGCATGCTTTCAAATTCTTCAGGATGCTAATTTATTATCTCAGAAGAATTCAACTTTGCTCTCAAACTGTCACAATGGATTATTTAATTTTATTTTTATTCTGTTTGTGAAGCTTGAAATTATGTGCTCTTTACCCATATTAAGTGATTCTCCTTCCACCACTCCACCAAGAGTAAATTAAGTAAAAAAAAAAAAAAATTAAGTGAAACGGTTTTATTGAAAATAAAGACAAGAATGATGTAGACAAAGTACTAAAAGCTAAAATATAAACCGATAGATCCTAGGTACCAGTCATCACACCACTCCCCTCATCAATCTAAGGAATTGATCAGACCAAAAAAATATAATCGTTGTTCGTAGCGTAACCTGAGTAAATATGTAAATGGAATTTATAACGATATAGCGGTGTACTTGATAGACCCATTCCTCAGTGTTTCCTTTGGAAATGTTAACGTCCTCCGTTTAGTGCTGTCATTCCCGTCTTCCCTCGAGGGCGTGCCCCATAATCACATAGCCTTTATACTGAGAACATTTGCTCCAATGAAATAAAATAGTTGTTAAAATTGTGCATTTTTGTTGTATTTACGGGCATTATATCGCGTGTATTATATTTTTGAAATGGCAGAATGGATATCATTATAATTGGATCACTTTCTCAAAATTTTACTTCCACAATATGTTACCGCCATCCGTTTAATGCTGTCATTCCCGTCTTCCCTCGAGGGCGTGCCCCATAATCACATAGCCTTTATGCTGAGAACATTTGTTCCCATGAAATAAAATAGTTGTTAAAATTGTGCATTTTTGTTGTATTTACGGGCATTATATCACGTGTATTATATTTTTGAAATGGCAGAATGGATATCATTATAATTGAATCACTTTCTCAAAATTTTACTTCCATGAAATGTTACCACCATCAGTTTAATGCTGTCATTCCCGTCTTCCCTCGAGGGCGTCCCCATAATAACATAGCGGTTATAATGTAAAAAATTGCTCAGATGAAATAAAATAGTAGTTAAAATTCTGCATTTTTGCTGTATTTATGTGTATTTTATCCAGTGTATTATATTTTAGAAATGGCAGAATCATATCACTATAAATGGATCCATTTCTCAAAATTTTACTTCCTTTGGAAATGTTACCACCCTCCGTTTAGTGCTGTCATTCCCGTCTTCCCTCGAGGGCGTGCCCACAATCACATAGCCTTTATACTGTGAACATTTGCTCCCATGAAATAAAGTAGTTGTTAAAATTGCGCATTTTTGTTGTATTTATGTGCATTATATCGCGCTTATTATATTTTTGAAATGGCAGAATGCATATCATTATAAATGGATCCATTTTTCAAAATTTTATTTCTTTTGCAAATGTTACCGCCCTCCGTTTTGTGCTGTCATTCCCGTCTTCCTCGAGGGCGTGCCCCATAACCACATAGCCTTTATACTGTGAAAATTTGCTCCCATGAAATAAAATAGTAGTTAAAATTGAGCCTTTTTGTTGTATTTATGTGCATTATATCTTGTGTGTTATATTTTTGTAATGGCAGAATGTATATCATTTTCGTTCCTTTCAATAAATAAACCCATTTCTTAAAATAGTATTTACTTCTGAAATGTTCCCGCCCTCCGTTTAGTGTTGTCGTGCCCGTCTTCCCTCGAGGGCGTACCCTATAATGACATAGCCTTTATACTGTGAAAATTTGCTACAGTGAAATAAAATAGTAGTTAAAGTTATGTAATTTTGTTGTATTTATGTGCATTATATCGGCGTCTTCAATTTTTGTAATGGTAGAATGCATATTATTTGCCCTTCCTTTCAGTAAATGGATCCATTTCTCAAAATAATATTTCGTATGGAAACGTTCCCTCCCTCCGTGTTAAGATGCAAGTCTTAATTCGAGGGCGCGCACCTCTTAATCGTATAGCTTTGTGGATCAAAAACGTTGTTTCAACACCCCTTTTATTAATTAAAAAAGATGTCATGGTTATTAGCTTTAACCGATAAACTCTCTGACTAAGGCATTTATACTCCAGAATTTGGTTGAGCGGTTTTTTAAAAGAATTAATTAACGCTCTCAGATCTGATTGAATAATGCCTTTTTCGTCTAATTTATTTTTCTTTTTATATAGAGGTTAAATTTGTGATTAAAAAATGAGATAAAAATCTGAAACGTTAAGTTTTCGATTTTTGGATATTCATTCGCTGTACGATAGTATAAGTAATTTTTGGGTTCTGAATTGTGCATGCTAAGACTGAAAGGGTTAAGATTTTTAGCACGAATCATGATAGGGAATTTCGCAATCGCTTCGGTGTGCTTTTTGAAGTGATTAGTATTAAACCAATACAATTCGCCGCAGTTTCTTCGGTACTGAAATTGGGTACCGCCCACCTTAATTGCGTAGTTCTACGGTTTTCCAATAAAACGACGTTGAAAACTTTCAATTAATAAGTATTAAAAAAAAATAGTTTATTTAGATAAGATATTAGCTGATAATCAGGGCAATTCTAGCTAAAACTTTTTACTTTTTTTTTTTTCTCTTTTTTTTTTCGGAGAAGGCGAGATTTTATTAAAGCTGCGGAGTATTTGTTTTAATCAACGTATTTAACAATTTTACCAGTTGGGTTGTAGCATTAGTCAAGTCGGAAAGGAATGGAATCGGTATCAGAATTTTTATTTTAAAATTTTCCAAGCATACTAGTTTTATAATGGAGGCACATAAGAAAGATATAGAAATATTCCCAATTAGTTTCATAATTATTTTATCACAATTACTTTACCAACATTACAAAATTCTCTAGTACAGTTAAATGTCGATACAACGATGCTTAGGGACTCAGTAAACTTATCGTTGTTTAGAGGGGTGTATCGTTATGTGGAGGTGAGATATTATTGTATAGAAATCCCGCGGAACCGAAAAATTTTACCGTTATAGAGTAATTTATCGTTGCATCGAATATCCTTATGGCGATGTTTTACTGTATCACTTTTTTTGAAGAAAAGAAATGGATTCGCCACAATGGGCGGGCACTTGCTCATCAAGCATTTTGCCGCTACTAAGGCCCGAATGACTGGCAATTCCATTATGGGAGCACCCAGTGAGGGGGGAGGAAACTTTACCGCCCAGGAAGGGACGTACAAGGTGACATTCACGCCCAAGCCGGGATTTGAACTCGGACCCAAGGCGCGATAGAATGGTTCTTAAGCCACTACAATTACCTGGGCAGCTGAAAAAAGAAATGTTTAACTCCCCGTCCTGTTTGAGAACATTTCTACTGCACGGTTAACAGGTACAGACGTTCAACTACACGCTGTGGAGGAAGGGAAAGCTTCTAGCCTGGTAACTTCAAAAAACCCCTCACTCAGTTCAGTTCAATCATATTCCCTATTAACCCTTTCGCGCCAACTGTCACGTATACGTGCCAGCAATAAACGTTTAAATATAATTACAGAACCGTTCAAATACTCACTCTACGGAACAATATTAAACAACACGTTGATATTTTTGTAATTTCATGGATTTAGGGTTAATAGCAAAAAATTCTCCAGCCTTGGACAGAAGTGAAAGAGACTGCCAGTCTCAAAGATAAGTGGGCGTTTGCGCTTCCCCGTCGCGAATGGGTTAAGTTAGAATTTTGAGGAATCTATGAGAAATTAAATATTAATTTTTTAAAAAATTCTTCTCCCCACACAAAGGGACCTGTAAAAAGTTTAAAAAAATAAATATTTAATTTGTAAGTAGGCGTTATAATTTTCTTAGGAGGGCGGATACTTAAAATTAAATTAAATTCCAAATGCCGGAAATACACTGCTGGCCATCGTAAATGCAACACCCTGAAGGAAGCATGCAAATAATATGAAATTTACAACATGCATTAGCTGAGGTGAGATATGCAAATGATTAGAATTTCAGCGCAGACGCACATCAAGCGCGCCTGTGGCGCCACCTCAAAGCGCTATTTAAGGCTTGGAGATTTCGACGGTTTCAAGTACAGCAATTGTGTTTTTCTTGCTTTTTTTTCAAAAAAACGATAAATTATGCCTCGTAGGAAACAACGATCATCTTTTGATCAAGTATCCGAGTTTGACAGAGGAAGGATAGTGGCATACCGAGATTGTGGGTTATCTTTCAGGGAAATCGGTCGTCGTATTGGACGAAACCAAACAACTGTGATGCGGATATGTGATCGTTGGGTGCAGGAGGGTACGACGGACAGACGTGATCGACCGCATCGACCTCAGTGCACCACGTCACGTGATGACAGGCAGATTGTACGCATGGCAGTGACGGACCGCTCAGTCACATCACGAACCATATCACAGCAGATTCAGTCTGTAACGCATCATCCAGTGTCTGCGCGTACCATTCGACGTCGTTTACAGCAGAATGGTCTGTCCGCAAGACGTCCGTTGCTTTGTCTACCTCTGACGCGGAATCACAGACGTCTCCGCCGCCAATGGTGCGATGAAAGAAGGATGTGGACGACAGAATGGAATGAAATTCTCTTTACTGACGAGTCACGCTTCTGTATGCAACACCACGACGGTCGGATTCGAGTCTGGAGACACCGTGGAGAGAGGATGCTGAACAGCTGCATTATGCACCGTCACACTGGTCCTGCACCGGGTATTATGGTATGGGGCGGTATCGGATATCTCTCTCGCACTCCTCTAGTACGCATTGCCGGTACTTTAACCAGCCAGCGCTACATCTCCGAGGTGTTGGAGCCAGTTGTCCTTTCTTACCTTCAGGGCTTGCCAACAGCCATATTTCAGCAGGATAATGCACGGCCACACGTGGCACGCATTGTCCAAGGGTTCTTCGTCAATCACCAGATTGAATTGCTTCCCTGGCCGGCGCGCTCTCCGGATCTTTCGCCGATAGAAAACATGTGGTCCATGGTTGCTCAACGACTGACCCAGAGTTCATCCCCAGCTGTCACACCAGATCAACTTTGGCAACGTGTGGCAGCTGCTTGGTCTGCTGTACCCCAAGAACACATTCAAAGTCTCTTTGAATCAATGCCGAGGCGTGTGGCAGCTGTGATCTCCAACAACGGCGGCTACTCTGGGTACTGATTTTGGCAGGAACCACGCTTCATAGAATGCTGTAAATTTAATCATTTGTTACTTGGTCAACATGTTATCTACACAATAAATTTTGTTGTGATATCTCTTGTTTTTCTTGGTGTTGCAATTTGGGTGGCCAGCAGTGTAAGATGCAGTCCAAGCGAAAGGGTTAATCGTTGAAAAAAGATATTGTTAAAATGCAGGTACAAATGAATTTCGACCAGATCCCTAAGCTTTTCAGATTTTTCGCCTTTTTTTTAGGTCACGCCCCAAAATTTGCAATGCTTTCTTTTCTTTCTGCTTGTATATCAAAATTTATTATTTAAATAAATAAAAAAAATTACTGAGCACTGTAAAATTACAAAAAGGAAAATTTTTCGTTACGTTTTTTTAAGCACAATAGAAATTGAGTTTCTCTAAAAAAATGAGTCATTACTCTCGGGATTTATTGAGAAAAATGAGCCACCTATATTTCTTCTATGTTTATTGAAATTTTTTCTTTGCCTTTTTGTCGAACTCAAAACTCTGTTTTTCTTATGTACAGAAATTGACAACCATTATTACAATTGAAGTGGGCGTAAACTTGAGAAGCAGGTTTCCGCCTACATACGCAATTATTGCTCACTTAATTAGATTTTATGCTGATTTTATTATTTTAATAAAATTCATTATTGTTTGGAAAGATCACAATGCATTATTTAATTTTTTAACTTAACCTTTTGTTTACCGTTTGCGGAGCTTCAAAGTATGTGTTCAGGACGGGATTTATGTCCTGCATCCCTGACATAGGACAAATTAAAATCATGCACTCCCTCATGTTACTTTGATGTTTACATGTCCATGTGTACTATTAATGCGTTAAAGTTTAAAAAAAAATGTATTCTAGAGAAAAACATTAAATAAGTAGCAAGTTCTTTAATGTTTATATAAAGTACATTTTTCAACATAAAATTCAAGTTTATGTGATTGGGGGAGGCATCCACAGTCACTCGCCCAGCCAAATAGCTTATAAAGTTGGGTGTGACCAGTCTCGAGGAAATGAATGTAATCGTGAATAAATACTTTTTACAAAAAATTAAGGGGCGGGGCGAAAATGGTTTGCATCAGCTCAATACCGCCCGTGATTTAAAAAGAAAGAAAAGAAAATGCCACTCTAGGACAAATTAGTAACGCGGCCCTGTCCGTCTTTCCTACTTATCCAAATTCATAACCTTTTGTTACAATAGACGGGCTCGTAAACATCGGGAAGAGGTTTCCACCTACATGCCCAAATACTGGTCATGTTTCAGATTTTATTACTCCAGGAGAATTCATCGCTCCTTTAAAAAATCATGATGGGTTATTTAAATTATTAATTTTATTATTTTTTTTTAACGTTTTGTGGAGCTTAAAACTGTGTTTCTTGACCACCAAAAGTCATACCTTTTTCTTACAATGGATGTGGGCGTAATCATAAGAAAGAGGTTTTCGGCTATATGAGTTATCGCTTGGTGTCAAGTTCTTCAGGATTCGGATTTTATTATTTCAGGAGAATTCAACATTACTTTCAAAAGGTCA
The DNA here is from genome assembly GCA_038373885.1 of Cheiracanthium punctorium. NCBI lineage: Eukaryota > Metazoa > Arthropoda > Arachnida > Araneae > Cheiracanthiidae > Cheiracanthium > Cheiracanthium punctorium. The sequence continues at coordinate 6,860 of JAWZYV010003878.1, read as the reverse complement.
GGATGTATTATTTAATTTTTTTTGTGTACTGTTTGTGAAGCTTAAAGAAAGGGTTCCTTACCCACATTTAGAGATGCTCCTTCTTGCAATTAATGTGGGCGTAAACACCTGGAGAGAGTTCCTGCCTACAAAGTGCATCCTCTTGCTCTCTTAGAACAGTTCCATTTAAAAACACTGCGCTTAAAAAAAAAAAAAAAAAAAAAAAAAAAAAAAAAAAAAGTCCTGTCCTGACACCATTCCAGCTGATTCTTATTAATGACCTCCTGAATCCGAACAGGACTTCCATTTTGCCCCATCACTTACCATTTACGAGGGATACCCCCATTTTTTTTATAACTTTTCATGATGTATTTTATTAATAGAGGGAGAAGATATTTTAGAGATGCTCGATCTTGCAATTAATGTGGGCGTAAACACCAGGAGAAAGTTCCCGCCTACAAAGTGTATCCGCTTGCTATCCCTCCTCCACCCATAAATTCAGAACTATTATCTAATAAATTGTAATAGAGAATAAAATCTGATAAATAGCATTATAGATATAATTTATATAATAAAATACTTTATCTGTTAGAAGCTTTCCTCTTATATCCTGAAGAAAATTCTCGTACCACTGACGAAGAGCATTCTGACAACATGTTCGCATTGCACTTCGCTAAAAATCTGCTCGGTAAGCCAGGTACCGCAGCGCGTAATCACTGGCTTTGGGGGGTTTAGGAGCTCGTACATGTTTATCTCTTCAGTTATGCGGAACAGCGGTGAATCGTTTTTCGGCTGCAACTTTTGTTCACATAGTTTGCGAAATAAAATTTCTCCATCTGTAGGAAACACATTTTCTGCGAACTCCGAAATAAACTTCCGTAAATGGCAATATTTAGATGGCTTGATTTTAGGCATTTCATTAAACACTATCGATTCTATCACTATACAAAGTACAATTCTCATCACCTATACTTTCTACCTGCAGACTGACTCAGAAGGTTTAGGAACAAATTTCCCTTCTTTTGACCTCAAAATCACAGTATTCCGCTGTCGAAGAAAAATCTACTGAATGACTACAGGGACGTCTAGATTTAACATAACAAATAAACTTAATCATGGAGTTGAATATTCTTTTTATAAATCGTTTTAGAACAATTGCAATATTATTTTAACTTCACTATGTTTAAATAATTAATAATTATTCACATAAGTTTTTTGTTTTAATGGGAAATGTTTGCAGGATATATTGAAATTTACTAAATAAAATGAAAAACTATTAGAAAAATCTTACATGACCCCAAATTAATAAAAGTAAAATAAAATACAAAATAATGTCCCAAAATTTATAAAAATGCCCTAATACACAAAAAATTTAAAAAGAAGAAATTATGCAAAAAAAAAAAAAAAAAAAAAAAGCAAATGTTATTAAAAACCTGGGCTTCATTGATAATTAATAAATTCACGTAAATAATTATTGATTAAATGGAACAAAATCCAACACGCGGAGAAAAGCGTGTGTTGCTGATGTGTACCGTACGCATGTACCAACGTTGTCACGTTGCCGCCTGTGTGTGCACTCCCTCTCTCCTTTTAAATTTTAAATGTGCACACAAATCGAGCGAGAAATTTGAAATATAATTAAAATAAAAAACAAAAAAATTTCCAATGCTAACCCAATGAAAATTGCGTAAAAATGTGTACCAACGTACAAAAATATGTGAATTTGTGAGAATATAAATAAATGTGCAATATCCTTTAAAAAACATTTAAAATTTTTTCTACGAAGAATTTCAAATGTATAAAAATATGAATAAATGTTCATAAATGTTTATTTAAAAAAAAAAACACAGTAATGTGTGAAAACGAGTTTATTTGCATTAGTATAGAAAGCTTGACAAGAAGTTCTTACTTCTGACGTGTTTGTGACGTTACAACTGACTATTTTTTATTTATTTACTTTTTTGCGTATATAAAAGGGCGCCAAAGTAAATACAATTTCTCTATATTAATAAAAAACTCTTGCCCCTTTCTCTCAATAAAAAAGCGACTTTTTTTTTTAAGTTAACATTTGATAAGTAAATGTTGAAAAGAAGATAACATTTACACTTTCTTTCGATACAGGGGAAAGCGCATGGGGCAAAAGTAAAAATATAGGGAAAATCTGTACTGAAGATTGAAGTAAGGCAGAACGGATCCCAAAAAAAGGATTCAGTATAGCCTAAAAAACCATTTAAAATAGTACCAAATTTATATCAACATTTAGAGTATCAGCATCAAAGCACCAGAAATTAATTTGAGTACTTTTAAATATATAATATAGATTTTATATGAGAGTACAAGAGAAAAGAGTCCATAAAAATGAATTAAAAAGCGCGGAAGAACGCTATAGGCAGTTCTCCGCGAACGTTTTAAAATAGAGTAGCAGAATTGACCACCACGAAATGTCGATCACACACTTAGTGATACGTATTTTCCATTGGGAATTTTTACCGTGCGGGGTTGGGTAAACAAATAAATTTTTGTATTAATTGAAATTTAATTTAATCGGCTGAAAATTTGGATCGATTCCATAGAACACTCTATTTTTTTCTTCGAGCTTTGTAATCCAATATAAATGTCTATGATGAATATATACCGGGAGATCAATAAAAACCGGGGTCAATGTTTTTGGGACATGCTATACTTTTTTTCTCTTCCTTTTTTTTGGGTTTTCCGTTTAAACTGAACAGAACATCTATATGTAAAATATTGGTTTGAAAAGTGGGGAACATTCTGCCATCTCTACGGCTACGTCCCCGATGCCACACACAGTGAATTGGGACACGCCCTCCACGAGAAAACAAAGTTTCATTTGATTTTGAATAAAAAATACTCACAAACATGCCTCCCTGGAAAATTGAAGAACAATTTTCTAATGGAATATGCGGATAATTTTTGATGTTGCTGTGTTGTCATGGCAAATCTTGACGGACACAGAGTTCTTTTTGGGAGGAGCTAATTAACAGAAGGAAAGAAAAAAAGAAAATCTGAATTGACACAATGAAAATTTACAATAAAGCGATCTCTTTCCTTTAAGCATTGTGCATGATTTTTATAGCGGCTGATAAATTAAAATTAAACTCATTTCATTTAAAACAACAGATATATAGTAACGGTTTTTTATTTTTTCTTCTCCTTTTCTACAGGACCATATTTCTTAAACATCAGGAAGAGGTTTTCGCCTCTTCGTGAGGAGTATATGAGTTATCGCTTACTGTCAAATTCATAAGGATGCGGATTTTAGTATTTCAGAAGAATTCAACATTACTTTCAAAAGGTCACGATGTATTATTTAAATTTTTTGTGTACTGTTTGTGAAGCTTAAAAAAATGTTTCTTACACACATTTAGAGATGCTCAATCTTGCAATTATTGTGGGCGTAAACACCAGGAGAAAGTTCCCGCCTACAAAGTGCATCCGCTTGTTCTCTTAGAACAGTTCTGTTTAAAAACACTGAGCTTAGAAGAAAAAAAAAATATTCATGCCCTGACAGCAATCTAGCTGATTCTTATTAATTACCTCCTGAATCTGAATATAACTTCCAGTTTGCCCCATCACTTACCATTTACGAGGGATACCACCCATTTTTTATCACTTTTCAATAACTTTTTACGATGTATTTTATTAGTAGAGGGAGAAGATATTTTAGAGATGCTCGATCTTGCAATTAATGTGGGCGTAAACACCAGGAGAAAGTTCCCGCCTACAAAGTGCATCCGCTTGCTATCCCTGCTCCACCCATAAATTTAGAACTATTATCTAATAAATTGTAATAGAGAGTAAAATCTAATAAATAGCATTATAGATGTAATTTATATAATAAAATACTTTATCTGTTAGTAGCTTTCCTCTTATATCCTGAAGAAATTTCTCGTACCACTGACGAAGAGCATTCTGACAACATGTTCGCATTGCACTTCCCTAAAAATCTCCTCATTTAGCCAGGTACCCCAGCACATAATCACTGGCAAGGGGGGGGGGGCGGGGAAAGCAAGACCTTGAGCTCTAGACTTAAAACATTCTTTCCAAAGATATAAAAGTAAAAAGGCAGATTGTCTAGATTTAAGAGTCTGTGTATGTCCTTCACCGGTGCTGATGAAGTTACCTATTTTTTCGATCGAAACACGTGTACACTTTGATAAGTAGAGGAGAGGGGGGGGGGTCATACCAATGGCATTTCTAACTCTCACTTTACAGGTTTTTGAATAAAATCTTCAAAATCGTCATGAATACATACTATAGCTAATGGTATTGTTCTTATAAAAAAAATATTTTTTTAGAAAAAGGTACGAATGGATTATAATATGGAATAGGTTGTTTAAACCGTTGAAAAACTAACTATACTTCATAAAAGTTATTTTTAACTATAAAACCACATTTTTGAGACTATGCTCAAGTCATTTCGTCTTCGAGTCTATTTAGATAAATGACAGTTATAATCTTCTTTCTCTTCTACGGTACAGTCAGGGTAAGCTCAGAGAGAAAATCTGAAGCATTGAATCCAAATTTCACTTCATTGATATCTGATGAATTTTCCTTGAATTTTTAGATCCATTACACTAAGACTAATTACAATAATATTCCACAATACCCGACACGCCATCTAAGGAAATTAACCTTTAAACGGATGGGCAAAACACTGCCAGTTAAAAGTCAACCACAGTACAACAAACTACCATTCTTTTAGTGTACATTATGCGCAACATCCATGTTCAAGTCACTTGTACACTAGTACGTTAAAGTGCTAGAAAACTCTTCTGCAAAAACTGTTGGAAATCGCAAAACTCACTTTGTTCTGTAGAGAATGGTTCGAAAACAACAAGAGGTTCACTCTCACTAGGCCCGTTTACATGTGAAAATGGAAAATCCCGGGTTAAAGCGGAGTACAGGGGAAAACTCGCAATGCATCATGGGAAAGCGGGGTTGACTCTGCATTAACCCTCCTTTCGACCAGGAATCTTTCTACCCCGCATTTTCCCCCCTAAGTAGGGGAAGCGGGGTAGAAAGCAGTGCAAGTCCCGGGATTTACTCCGCATATTTGCACATGTAAACGGGCCCATTGAGGCGTGAAACGGGAATCTTTCTTGAGCAGTTCGCGTCATTCCCACGTGACAACAGCTCCTAACAGACCATACAGCATAGGTTCTCTGAACGTCTATTAACGTTCAGAGAACCGTTGTGTGCTCTATGGGAGAGCAGAAACCTCGGTATTCCATATTTCCCGACTATTCCATACTACCCTCCTCTCCTTTTACGTGCGTTATTTTACAGACTTTTAACTGCGCTGTCTTTTAAAAACCAGTTCCACTTGAGCGTTTCTTTTAAGGTTGAAAAGTGTTTGAGTTCGGTTTGTCTGTATGTCCGTTTAAACCGTCCGTCCGTGTCAACCAGGCATGTGCTCCCGTACTAACCCAGTGGTTCTGTTCGGGTCTATATGACCGCCCAAAAAAATATATTTTATGAACGTATACATTTTAGCGATATCACTTTCATGAAACTTCTTCCAATTTTTGGTAAATAAATAGTAAAAAATATGTATTTCTAGAAGGATTCATGTTTATTGATTGGCAGTTTATTATGCATATTGTTGCAGAAATACTCTGGGTCATTCCATGGTGACTGACGTTACAATTTGACTGCATTTGAAACCTTTGAAATTCACCAGTGGCTTGAAATATATATATATATATATTGATTTAAATTGATCAAGAGTATCATAAATAAGTACTATACTGTTATCCATTCTCAATATAAGAAGTCTTTTTTTCTTTTTCTTTTTTTTAAATTAAGGGAAATCAAAAAACGCTAAGACTGATGTTACACTTTTGTAACATCAGTCACGTTTTAGATTTCCCTTAATTTAAAAAAAAAAAAAAAACTTACATTGAGAATGGATAACAATATAGTACTTATTTATGATATTCTTGATCAATTTAAATAAATAAATATATATATTTCAACCCACTGGTGAATTTCAAAGGTTAAAAATGCAGTCAAATTGTAACGTCAGTCACCATGGAATGACCCCTCTGCTTGTGTCCTGGGTTCGGCGTTCTATAGGGCCTCACCATGGCACAGTGGTTATGTCACTGGAAATGGTAGACGGCCGAAGTGTGAAGGTCCCGGGTTTGGGTCCCATCGCGCTTCCGTCGACCTAACCATTCGGAATTTTCAGTGGTTTTCTCCGAAACTTAGCGTAAATACGGGTTAGGACCCCTTAGAAAGACCCCCAGTTAAGGCACCCCATCCATAGGCCTAGATACCTCGTGCACAAAATTGGCCTTAATCCCACAACTCGTCGTTCTATAGTCCAGTAGGTGTAGAAAGTTCTAGTAAAGATTCCACTTATCGGGATGGAACACGAACTTTACGGCTTCTAGAACTTTGTCGAACGATCAGCTGTACAAAATCCACAAGCTCTATCAGCTAGTATAAAGTATTAAAACAATACGCTTAGTACAAAAGAGTTTACAAAATAAACACTTCTTCGGGCAAAAATTCAGTGGAAATATACGAAGGATTTCGTAAACAGTCCCTCAAGACTCAGCGATGAAGAATTTACCCGCAGCACTTAAAAACAAGGCTTCAAAAATGCAAGCGAAAATACCGCTTCTATAGCACGATACAATTGACAGCGTAATGCAGCGAATACACTCAACGAATGCTCGATGAGAAACTGAAACTGGGGGGGGGGGGCTCTCATGCCTGTATTTATAGGTATGAAAGAAACTACATAGAGCTTCCAGAAGAATTTATCTCTCGAAGATTCCACGTAATGCTTGATTACGTCATAGAAGATAAATATTAGGTTATTATGCATGATAATGCAGAAAAACTAACTT
>JAWZYV010003877.1:0-12734 GCA_038373885.1 Cheiracanthium punctorium | reverse complement strand
AAAAAGAGGCATTTTAACTATTTTGGGCAGTCTATAAAATTAAATGCAGTGGTCTGATCTTAGTAATACATGCAAATATGACAGCATTAGATACTAAAGTAAAAACGGAAACCTTTTTTTTACTCGGCCCAACTCATAAAACGGCAAAATAAATTTCTCTTTTCAGTAAATAACTTTTCACAAGCTCCAATGTATGCTTACTACTTGAAGCTTGCAAGCAGAAGATAAAAATATTTCTAGCTAAATACTGCACGCGTCAAACGTGACTAGTGCTTGCTGAAAATAATTACAAGCCGAACGTTTTCCTAATCCTTCTTTTATGGAATTATGAGCCTTTATGATCTCCGCAGCATTCTCTCTTCTTTGCGTTTCTCGCTAATATGTCAAAGGTAGGGCCCGAATTAATCTTATCGTGTCGCCTTACTTATATCAACAAAGTGAATAGACTTCGATGCTTTAAATTTGAAAATAATGCCGAAACTTTTCATCGAAAGTATTCGGTGAAAATTATATAAAGCTTCCGCATCTCTACAGCTTCAAACGTACCTGCACTTAAGTAGGACATATAAGTCTCATAACAAGTCTCAATAAGCAGAAAACGGTGCGTGGATATTGTTTTATGATGCTAATAAAAGACCGTGATAGGGGGTTTTATAGGTAGTTTTTCCTCTCTTCATACCTGAGGAAAGAAAGTAATTGTTTATCGAAAAAGTAACAAAAAGAGTTAGATGATAACAGGGATAGAGCTCATGCGGAAGAGGTATATTCGTTATTCAGAAATGTAAGAAAAATATATTTAAATTGTGAATACAACATTAATGTTTATAAAAAATATTTGTGTATATTTGTATGTATTTGCTATCAGTATAGCTTTAGAAAAGAAAAATCATTCAAAAAAAATGATTGGCAGTTGTATATTTACTACTAAAAGTCTGTATTTTATTGCTACAATAAAGATTAATAGTATGCATTGTTTATATAATAAGAAAAAAGCAAAATTTGGTATAAAGTTTCCCTATAAACTATCCACTTTTGTTGAATTACGAATTACTTTAATTGTGGTTGTGTAATTAATTTAACTGGTTAATATTGTTAACATGGAAGAAAACAGATCTAAAGTTGTAAATAAATTTGTATAATTATTACATGCTTATATACAAGGTGTCCGCTAGCATAATAACATTGCATATATATTTCCACCTTAATTTAAAAAGGTATCACCTACTGACTCTGGGCTTAGGAATAGTAAAATAGTTATTCACTACATAATGAGATTGGTTATGACGCCATCTGACGGCAAATAATAGTGTTCTTATCAGGATAACCTTCAAAAATAGCTGAAAATTTAATCATAAGGTTGTAAGCGTTCTCCATTAAACACGAAGACACCTGCCCACAAAAATGCGAAGATCAAAGCGCGTAAAATAAGTATCTGTTTGTTTGGAATTTCTCAAACCTGTGACGTAAAAAATTGAATATGCTAAAAATATGCAGATATTATAAAAAAAAGAGTTAAGATATGCACTGTAGCTGACGGAGAGCATATTATACAATTTCCAGAAATACTTTTTATTTCTCTCTTTAATGATTTTCTTCGTTCAAGAAACTGTTAGATTTAACTAGAATTTTACACATTATATTCCGAAAAATAATGTGCACCGACTTTATATAATTAGAAAGAAAACAAAATTTGGTATAAAGAATCTATATAAACAATCCACTTTTGTTGAATTACGAATTATTTTAATTTTGGTTGTGTAATTAATTTAACTGGTTAATATTGTCAACATGGAAGAAAACAGATCTAAAGTTGTAAATAAATTTATATAATTATTACATGCTTAAACAAGGTGCCCGCTAACATGATAACATTACATATGTCTTTTCACCTTAATTTAAAAGGGCATCACCTACGGACTCTGGGCTTAGGAATAGTAAAATGGCCATTCACTACATAATGAGATTGGTTATAACGCCATCTGACGGCAAATAAAAGAAATAGGGTTCTTATCAGGATAACCTTCAAAAATAGCGGAAAATTTAATTATAAGGTTGTAAGCGTTCTACATTAAACACGAAGACACCTGCCACACAAAAATGCGAAGATCAAAGCGCGTAAAATAAGTATTTGTTTGCTTGGAATTTCTCAAACATATGACGTAAACAATTTATACAAATACGCGCTAAAAATACGCAGATATTTTTTTTAAAAAAGAGTCAAGATATGCACTGTAGCTGATGGAGATCATATTAAACAATTTCCAAAAATACTTTTTATTTTTCACGTTAATGATTTTCTTCGTTCAAGAAACTGTTAGATTTAACTAGAATTTTACACATTATATTCCGAAAAATAATGTGCACCGACTTTATATAATTAGAAAGAAAACAAAATTTGGTATAAAGTATCTATATAAACAATCCACTTTTGTTGAATTACGAATTATTTTAATTTTGGTTGTGTAATTAATTTAACTGGTTAATATTGTCAACATGGAAGAAAACAGATCTAAAGTTGTAAATAAATTTATATAATTATTACATGCTTAAACAAGGTGCCCGCTAACATGATAACATTACATATGTCTTTTCACCTTAATTTAAAAGGGCATCACCTACGGACTCTGGGCTTAGGAATAGTAAAATGGCCATTCACTACATAATGAGATTGGTTATAACGCCATCTGACGGCAAATAAAAGAAATAGGGTTCTTATCAGGATAACCTTCAAAAATAGCGGAAAATTTAATTATAAGGTTGTAAGCGTTCTACATTAAACACGAAGACACCTGCCACACAAAAATGCGAAGATCAAAGCGCGTAAAATAAGTATTTGTTTGCTTGGAATTTCTCAAACATATGACGTAAACAATTTATACAAATACGCGCTAAAAATACGCAGATATTTTTTTTTAAAAAAGAGTCAAGATATGCACTGTAGCTGATGGAGATCATATTAAACAATTTCCAAAAATACTTTTTATTTTTCACGTTAATGATTTTCTTCGTTCAAGAAACTGTTAGATTTAACTAGAATTTTACACATTATATTCCGAAAAATAATGTGCACCGACTTTATATAATTAGAAAGAAAACAAAATTTGGTATAAAGTATCTATATAAACAATCCACTTTTGTTGAATTACGAATTATTTTAATTTTGGTTGTGTAATTAATTTAACTGGTTAATATTGTCAACATGGAAGAAAAACAGATCTAAAGTTGTAAATAAATTTATATAATTATTACATGCTTAAACAAGGTGCCCGCTAACATGATAACATTACATATGTCTTTTCACCTTAATTTAAAAGGGCATCACCTACGGACTCTGGGCTTAGGAATAGTAAAATGGCCATTCACTACATAATGAGATTGGTTATAACGCCATCTGACGGCAAATAAAAGAAATAGGGTTCTTATCAGGATAACCTTCAAAAATAGCGGAAAATTTAATTATAAGGTTGTAAGCGTTCTACATTAAACACGAAGACACCTGCCACACAAAAATGCGAAGATCAAAGCGCGTAAAATAAGTATTTGTTTGCTTGGAATTTCTCAAACATATGACGTAAACAATTTATACAAATACGCGCTAAAAATACGCAGATATTTTTTTTTAAAAAAGAGTCAAGATATGCACTGTAGCTGATGGAGATCATATTAAACAATTTCCAAAAATACTTTTTATTTTTCACGTTAATGATTTTCTTCGTTCAAGAAACTGTTAGATTTAACTAGAATTTTACACATTATATTCCGAAAAATAGTGTGCGCTGACTTTTAGTTATAAATGAAGAAGGTTTTACAACTTTATAAAGCTAGTATATTTGAAAACGAAATTAGTTGTGAGACAATATGTTATATAAAATTCTATAAATGCTGTCTGAATACCTATATATTTTGTTAAGGAAGCTGATTATAACACTTTGCTTCGGAAAATTTTTAAATTGAAATTGTTATAAAGTGATGAAGCATGGCATGGAGAGACTTGTTCTTTTGGGTTTTTTCTGAATTCGTTTGAACGGTAACTCCAGATGTCTATCTTTTCCATTGTTTAGTGAGGTGAGAGGATTTTGATTTGTTACAGGATGGACGGTTTCATGCGTCAGTTGCTCTGACAGAGTCTGAAAAAGCTCATTAGATACTGATATATAAATAAACTTTAAATTTCAAATCATAAAAGTATCAATACACACATAACAATATTTTAATACAAGTAAGTATGTATTAAAATATTGTTACTGGTATTGTCTACTCAAAGTTAAAATATTTGTCACAATAAGGTAAGAGATACCAATTCAATAATTTAGCTTTTCTCGGAAAAAAAGAAGCAAAAGAATAATTTCCATTGACTAAATGCAGATAGCTCACGCTGTTATTATATCTAATACGGGCATTCTACTTCTATGCCTTCTTTGTTCTAGCAGGCAATTGAGAGGGAGGGAGTCTGAGTTTGCTGATAATTAGAGTATACTGTTAAGGAGACAAATTAAACATTACGATGATATTTTGCAAATTTTACAATACTATCATATTCTACATTTCCAGAAATTGTCTTTTGCTTTTTTTCTTCTTTTTTTGTGTACTGCATAAAATTTGTCAAAACATTGTGCACTGGATTTGTGTGTTGTAATAAATAATGGTACATATCTTTTTATTTATCTATATCTATCTACTTATATATATATATATATATATATATATATATATATATATATATATATATATATATATATATATATATATATATATATATATATATATATATATATATATAATATATATATATATATATATATATATATATATATATGTATGTATATATATATGTAATGAAATGATGTTGAATTCTGTGAATGAACAATGATGAATTCTGCGTGTTAAGTTATAATACTTTGTTCTTAATCTGTTGCTATTTTCAGAGATTGCGTTTTCTTTCTCAAATCCTCTTAAAAAGTATTTTTTACGTCTTTTTTCCATTCCGTGATGTTTTGTGAGGAAATCAGATTATTCTTGAAAAATTTACCAAGGCAAAGGAATAAACAGAAAACAAACAAACCGCCCTAGGTAGCATAGCAAGATATTCCTAACCAATTAGAGTAGGTTTACATAACTAATTTACAGACGTCATAACCAATGGCGTTCTTTAGAATTTCAATCGATCATATTCCTTCATATTTACTGTAATTCAGGAGACAAAAATACACTTTTTAATTTTTAACCTTTGATCTAAAAATCCGTAAAATACACACTTCCCGTTCTCTCGAAATTCTGTCTGTTCGAATTGTAAAGATTGCTGTTATGATTTAACAATAAATATTTTAAGTCTACAAGCGGCACTGGACTCTGCTCATTTTTCCCAGAGCTTACGGCAAACAATATGCTCTGGGAAAGCATAAGTACAACTTGCTGGTACCAACTTGACCCATATATATGCAAGCTATTCACTAAAAATGCTAACGTCTCCCGTTCATAATATATTATGACGTAGTTCAAATTGGTAATTTAGATCTAATATAACTGTTATTGTCGAACAAATTTATCTTTAGGAAGTGCTAACTGTTATTCTTTGAAACTTAATCAACCTTTGTGAAATTGCATAAATTTTGTATAATTGATGTAAAACATTCTTTTTCTAAACTCTTTTATTCTTAAATTTCCGTTGAAATCTTCTGCTGAAAAATAGGCATAATTTTAAATTGGACTTTTGAACTTTATCATCTTCCATTATTTCGTGGATTTCAGAACCATCTTACATAGCTTGGCACATAGAATAAAATATATTTCGACAGCTTTAAAAATGGTGCCAACTTGATATGTTTCTAAACCTCAACTACCGATATTTGCCGTAAGCCCTGCCTTTTATCTCTCGCAATTCCCAAACAACAATGGCCCTAAGATGTGGGATTTTCTAATAAAGGTGTCGGATTTGTCCTTTATTAGAGCCATAAAACAAGAGCATTAGATCCTTCTAGGTAAACCAAACTTCTTTCTCTTTAAACATTTCTCCACTCGGCTCCAGCGAGTAATCCTTTATGCATATGGCAAGCAGCGTTCGCAATAGTGTTTTCCTAAAAATAGCACATTTCTCCTACAATCTCTAAATCTCTGGGATTACATTGAATACAATATTTGGCGCGCAAGGAATAGAAATTGAAGGAATGTTAGATTACGGGGGAAAGACATACATTTTGATAAAGGAAAACGGAGATTTCATGAGATGGTGTCGAATACCGAGGAATAATATTGAAAGGATAAGAGTATGTGAAGAAAAAAAAGTATATTCAAATGGAGAATTAACATGGTGTGAGTATAATATAAAAAGTAGCCTGTTTAAAAAAGCTACAATAATTAATCATAGCATTTATCTTAGTGTATGTGTGCTAGTCATTTATAATCATTTCTATTAGCTGTGATACAGTTAACATACAAAACAATGCAGAATCTTGACTACATATTATGTAAGTTTCGCTATTTTATTTACCATCTGTATTCATAATTATTCTTTATACATCACTAAATGATACACTAACATATTCCATTAAATTATTTTAGAGTGGCTCTTAAAATTTGTTTTCAATAAAACGTTTCATGTAATCACGCATGTAAAAAGGCGCATCTAAATTAAACATTACAATGGACTTATTCAGTAACCGCTTTGAACATATTTTAGAGAATAAAAAACTATAATACTCTTCTTAAACAGATAAGAATATTTCAATGAACTCTCTTTATGGTCCTTTAAATATATCAAACATTAGTTGAAAAAACACACTTTTAACGTGCGTTTATCTCTTTTGTCAGCTCGTAGAACGTCTCAAAAACTTAACCGAGAAAAAAACTCTCGTTACCCTTGTTTTATTTGACAGACAAACACAAAAATTACTTAATATAATAGCAACAAACAGTGAGAAAAAAACGTACTGCAGGTTTACATTTTAGTTGCATTCAGTCCTTTAAATGCTCTAAAAACAAGAGATTTGTAAAAGTGTTAATTGTCTCTCCAATTAAATTATCAAATAAGACATTAAAAATGTTCTTTTTTTTCATTACAACAGTGGTAAATCATATCAATATAATTTGACTCTAGTTAAGAGACTTTACTCTAAAACAATATGATTTCTGACCCTAATTACGGAAAAGCCCTTTCAGCGAAATTGAAGGTTCAAACTATAATCTTTTATATCTGTGTCAATAGATACAAAATTTTTCGTGTTTCATAATTAGTGTATTGTTCTTCTTTAAGCTTTCCCCTTTCAAATGTAAAAGCAATAAAGAAGCTCTGTAATGTAGTAAACTTACTTACATCCATTTATAAAAGTAAAAGGGACAGCTATGCAGATACTTACCTGCATTTTCGAATTCATTCATTAATTAATTAAATTATATCCGTTTTTGAAATGCGTAATTTATCGCTGAGTTTTAATCAGTTTTACATAACCGAAAATCGATCCTTATTAACAGAATAACCTTAATAATAATAATAACTATAACCTTAATAACAGAAACAATCTCATTATTAGCCTTTTCTAGGAGATACTTATAAGGACAGACAGGGCTGGATAATCAGACAGGGATAATCAGACAGGGCTGGGGTGACAAATTTCTTATTTAGGTATTGAAACCTTGATTCCTGAGTTAATGCTAAAGATCATCTTGTGCAATTGTTTATATGCGAGATTCTGAAAGTTGTCTTAAATGATCAAACGCAGTGTCTAAACAACGGAGTTTACTGGATCTCAACTGTGAAGAAGTTTCTCTGAAATTCAGAAATAGCTCTGTACAAAACAATCTGCAATGTGAGCTGCCCTTCCTCGGTAAAGAAAACAGAAAGGCTTAAAGTATAGCATCCTAGTTTGAAAATAAGTTACATCTAGCTCAAGTATTAGAAGGCTAAAATGCATTTTTAAGAAAGCTCTGATTAATAAGTTTTTTTATGAAAACAAAATTTATAAAAACTATTTTTTGCACTTTTATGCAGAGAAAAATTATTATATATGCCAAATATAATTAAATATCTGCTAGTCGGTAACACTTTTTAAAAGGCAATATTGATCGCACTTTGCACAAATTAAAAGTTATTTTTGTTAACGTTATTTCAGGATTAAATTTATGGCAGGATTCCAACACATACAATTTGTATTCATGTGACATTATTCACAGGAAATAAATAATCTCATCCTGTCAACTGTTTGTGTCAAAATTGTATTTATCATGATTATCCTCGCTCTCGCATGAAAGTTGTTATTTGTTCTATGTATTTGCCTCCATCCTTATTTGTAAATTATTCTGTTCATAAATCTTCACATTTCATGGGATTTTCTGAAGTGTTGGTGACATCTGGAAAAGAAATTGCATTGCTTTCTGCATTCCCTCATTCGCTAAATAAAATGCTATTTCTATTATAAGCTATGTTCTATTAAATAAAGTAAATATTCAATCCATAAAATAAAGATCTTTTAATGACTCACTGGTTTAAAAATTTAACTATTCCATCTTTAAATAACTGAAATTCCCCTTTCTAGGGAACGGTATGCGCTATTTAAAATACCTTATGATGAAATATTTATAAAGTTTTAATGGACTTTATATACTTTTTTTTAAATCATCAATTTCTTGATATACACGCTAAAACCTTTCTTGTCCAAAGGACAAACTTGCCCCGTTTTTAAATTGTTCGGAGTTATTTTTAGAAAAGGAAAATGCATATTCAGTTTATTAATGATGCCAATATAGTATATCTTCAAGCTGTGAGTTTTCAATATAAATCTCCATAAAAATATAGCTCTGAAGTTCAGTCATTTATACTGTTCAAACATCAAAGAGCTTGACTTATCAATGAACAATCTGAGTTTCTAAGACCACTCCTTATAGATAAAAAGAGACTCTTCCATTCTGTATGCTATGGTAAAAAAGGCAAAGAAAAACTCCTATTGTAACTTACGTAACTAGTTTAGAAATTTTTGTTTAAGATTTTGCAGCTTTCAAAATTAGAAATTCCTTTTCTTTCGTCGATGACAACCATTATGTAGTTGATTTAGATGCAGGATTTTAAATATCAGATTTTTGAAACCTCGACATCAGCAAATCAAAAAAGAGAAAATGAATAAAATAATGACCCATAAATAGAAAAATGAGCCATATTAAAGTACTTCCTCACAAAATATATAATTTAGAGTACATATAATATGCAATAATATTGCGATTTTTGGACTTAATGACATCCCATTAGACCCCCTATGAAATACCCCATTGAACCCCGTAACCCATATTATTGCTTAGCTTTACTGTAAAATAACCATCAATGACACAAATTAACTATTTTTTTAAATATTTGAAGTTTCATAAGAACAGAAGCTTTTGCTTAAAAAGTTAATAGGGGATCAAAACAAGCATTTATATAATATTTAAAAAAATCACTGACCTTGCTACTTAAAAAGCTTCTGTTTCTTGTTCTATTAACCGTTAATCAAGAAAACAAAAAGCTCTTTCAATGCATGATCCGGTAAAAACCTGGTAATACTACCTAGATGATCCGAACACATAACTATATTATTTCACTCAATAACTCACCATTCTCATTAGACTTCATGTCCAATTAGCCCCTCAGTTCCCCCTATTTGTACACATTTAAGAAATAAAGCATACAAGTCCTATATTGCAAAATAAATCTATAACTAGATCCATATAATCATCTCATAAAGCGATAATAAAAACTACTGAATTAAAAAATATTAATACTTTTTTAAGGTTTAAACGGGAAAAAAAATCATACACTAAACCCATAAAAAGACTTCATATTTTAAGCTGCTTTCAAAGAATTTTCTTAGAAAATTTTAAATAATTCCCCTTCAGTTACTTTGCGTTAGAGTATTGATTTAGGAAAAGGTAATCCTGTTTTGAGCCTTTTTAAAAACATCTACTAGAATTACAAAAATGAATTCCGAACTCTTTTTCTTATTTAAGACTTTAAAAAAAAGTCTAAACTATCTATATCCAATTAATTTGCCAAAATGACATTTTTTAATGCAAAATGAAATTTATAAGCCTTTTCAAAGAAAGTTTAGTGAATGCGTGTATATCTTTTGATAAAAAAATAGACGACTTTTTTGGTCACTTTATTCATGAATAACGGCGAAAATATTCTGATTATTTTTCTCTTTTAATCTGTATATACTCTTTTGTGGAACAGCACAAAAACTTAGAGAATGCATGTAGTATTTTTATGCTAGTCTTATTTGTAACTATATGCACAAAGTATTTCAAAATTATTAGTAAAAAATGTAAAGCTGTGAAATCAGGTTATGTAGCTGCATTGTTATGATAATTTAAAAATCATGTAGCCCTGGCCTCATAATCACATTGAAAAAGTCTCACTACATCTTTATTTGAAAATTCTACATAATCTCTCATGTTTAAAATTCATGTATGACTGCAATACTTCTAAATAGTATAATACAGAATACATAAATATGTGGTACTGGTATTTAAATTTGCCTTCTTCATTAATTTTTCATACTTTCACTGCTGTATCACATAGTTTAAATTTACACTACAGAAATTTCTCCCCACACTATTTAAATATATGAATATGTATATTATTTTACAAAATGATAGTGTATAATAAATAAGGTCACAAATATAAAGATTTTAAATGATAACTACAATTACATATGCAACATATATTATTTAACATGAGCAATGAAAATATTTTTTTCTCTTCTTATTCTCTTCAAATTACCAAACTAAAAATATGTGCAACAAAAAAACTAAATCTTTAACTCGTAACTTTATTTTTTTCGTTTTGAATGCTGAAATCTTGTTGTGCGTTTATGCTTTAACAAAAAGGTAATTTGTTATCTGAGATCCCATTTCACTGGGTTGTGGAACAAAAACGTATTCATTTCTCAGAGGGTTTCATTAAGTTATATCAGCAAAAAGACATCGAATAAACGAAGATAAAACTTCTTTTCGTTTTCCACCCACTGTTCCTTCTAACTAAAATATGTAACTATTATTTGCTATATTAAATTTCATAATGTAGAAAAATGTAAACTTAATGTTGTTAGATTTCGAATATCAAAAACATCAAATAAAAATGCTGCATTACATTATAAAGTGTTTTTTAAGGTATAAAATAAATTTTACATATCCATGATTGAAAAAGGATCAACTTCTTCAGCTGCAAAAAATATCCACTATCTACTCAAGCAGAAGATAGTAGGTTCTCAGTCTTCTGCTTGTGTAGATGGTGTATTTTTTTTAACCGAAAAAGAGTGAATTTTTCCTCACTCAAAAGCATCGTACTTACGTTAAGTAACTTTTTATATGTGTTATTTTAGAAAGTTGTGCGATATTAATTGTTCTACACTACCATTACTGCACCGTACCTTTCTAAAATTTCAATAAAATGTTATGTTCACTTTGTTACACTGCAAAAAATATCTCTCCCAAATAACGGTATGTATACTGGCAGCAGTAGGAATAGTATATGATAGGTTTGAGTAGGACCAGAGTTCCATTCCATCCATAAAAACTTTTTAGTTTCGACATCATGACGCCCTCATCTCCCCAGAACAAAATCCTGTCAACGCAACGTTCTTATGCATTCCATTCCATGCACACTTCCTTTAAAGGCTTAAAGGCTTAAACCTTTCATTCAGAATAGTTGCTAAATACTGCACATGTGCGTAGGAACATTGACGAAAATTAAAGTAAGTCTTCCCCATATTAACAAAACATGCGTTATTTTAGGGTAAAAATGCCATTTACAACAGAAGCGGCACGTATGCCGCATTTTTAAGGATCAAATACATAGTTCTAGCTTAAAAAAAGAAAAATGGTGCAAATGCTGTAAAATTTACAGCTCTTATATTGTAATTTTGTGGAATTTTTTTTCACTGTGGATACATAACTGTGGATACATAACATACATAACTATGTCGTATGATTGAATAAATAGAGCAAAAAACAAATTCCCTTCTCTTCTGAATGGCACAGTATGTTAATACTGAATCGGGTTTTATACTGAACTGAATCTTCAGTTTATTGACAAAACGTTTACAGATTTAGAAGTCTCTGTTTTCTTTTGATTTCTCCTACTCGACTCTGAACGGTTCGGTGTAATTTATTCGCTTTCAATACATTTTCAAATGATTTCCTTTCAAAATCCACCTGAAATAAAAAGCTCTCCATTTTAGCTTTTCAAACCACATGGGCGATGAGAGAACAGCGAAATACGGTGAAAATAAGGAAACGTTTCGAATATATTTTTTATACAAGAAAAGTTTCGAATAAGTTGTGTGGGAAGTGTTTACGTTTTTCTAAGTTACGTAACGTTATTTTTAGAAACACCTGAAAATCTCTTACAGTAACATGAAAAATGTGTTAGTGGGGGGAAACAAAATTGCCTGAAGAGATGAAGAAACAGAGATTTCTGCTTTTAACACAGAGCCCAATAAATTGCGCTGAATGTACGAAATACCACAGCTCGTGCGTTGGATTTTCTTTGATAAGACCAGCATATATATATATATATATATATATATTATATATATATATATATATATATATATATATATATATATATATATATATATGTATATATGTAATGTATAAAAAGGTAATTTGGGTTTTACTAGTTTGGGTATTGGCCAAGCGGGTACTTTCACTGTAAGTTTTACTTTCCTGTCATACTTGCCACGCGCGCTCTGGAGCTATGTTTTATTTAT
>JAWZYV010003876.1:0-12737 GCA_038373885.1 Cheiracanthium punctorium | reverse complement strand
AAATTGGCTACACTCCTTTTTCCCTAATAAAAACAAAATTCGAGTTTTTGTCCGAAACATGCATTTTAAATAAATGCAAGACCTTATGGAAATAAATTTTACTTTTTAATAATGTATGGTAACGTTATTTGAGCAAACAAGCATGAAATTCATGGCGTGTGCATCGAGTTCAGTGAAGAAATTTTCGCCGACTGCTTCTACTTTTTATTGCCAAATGGATATAAACACAAAACTACTAAAAATAGTATAGAACTAAGTAAAGTAGAACTGGGCTATATTACATTATTTTATGAGAGTTTTGAGTGGGCATTCTAATTTTTCAATTCTGAACATTTTTAATTATTTTTTCGGGAAACTACGCGCTAATTTTATATTTTTCCTAGCAGAAGTCTAAATGAAATCGATTTTATTTTCCGCCTATTTTTATGGAATAATTAACCGTATAATTCATTCTATCTACTAAACACCTGTTTTGTGCCGACCGTTTTTCGTTAGCTGTGAAACCTTCCTAGGCAGATAGCCCAAGCGTAGCTTTACCACAAAAACGTAAGTTTGTTATAATGATTATTTATAACAAACTGTTATAATGATTACTGTTATAATGATTATAATGATTATTGTTTGTTATAATGATTATTGTTATAATGACAAAAAATTAAGTTTGTTATAATGATCACATTTACGCCCTTAACATTACCCTTTAATGAAGGATAATTTCAAAAATACTATAGAAAATGATGAAACACAGGACTGTAAGGTGAGCCAAGGTACAACAAGGTGTTGCATCTCGACTCGGCAAGTGTTGTACCTTGTGTCAAAGTAAAGTAAGAAAGGAAATTAAATCTATACTATTAAAATCTGTGCGCGTCTGTCTGTGTGTGTGTGTGTGTGTGTGTGTGTGTGTGTGTGTGTGTGTAGCATCATCTCCTCCTAAACGGCTGGGAGTTGAGTTTCGAACGAGGTATCCACGAATTCAGAAAATTTCGAGAAAGAACCTCCGCTAATTTAAATTTCGAAATTCGAATTATTTTAAGAGATATTGATAAAAAACCCCGTCAAAAACGCTAATTTTTGCTCTTCGCAATTCCGTGATTGTAACCCCTGTAATCAAAAAAGTGAGAAATAAGCATCGAGGTTGCCATGTTTGGCTATTTTATTAAATTATTTAGACTCCTGCAGTAAAAATAAAAGAATAATGATTTTTTTCTGTTTAAATTATTTACAAAGTTACTTTTTAATTAAAATGTTGCGTTCATGTTAAATCAGAGCTGGAATCCAATGCTTTTTATGTGTAAAAGAATAAGGGATTGAGAGATTTCCAAGACTAATATGTATGTTTTTTAGTTTGGCGGAAAAAAGTGGCTGATTAGGTGATTTTGGGAAGTAGTAGATTCTACCGATTTGCACAGTTTTGGGCTTGGCGCAATTTACTGCGAGCAAACCGAAATAGGTTTAGGTTTGTGTGTGTAGGTTTTATTATAATACGGCATTGAACTTTATTTTTCCCGGAATTTCCCCAAATTAAATAAATTGATTTACCTTGGGGGAATGCCGACAAATTTAAAAAAGAAATGAAATTCTCGCATTCGGTAAATGGGAATAAATAAAACACGTTATAGTTGATAATTTAAAATACTGCTATGCTACTTTTCAAATAGATGCCTGCATTAATTTTTGGCGATGGAACCATACACAAATAACCATTTCCCACTTTGATTGCTGTTAAATCAGTGCTTAGAATCATTCTCTGAAAAAAAAATCTCGCAAAATGGCGTATGCAGATTTCTTCTTTAGTACCTTTCTTAGAAAAGTTGGAGATAAATATTCAAATGTAGCCTCCGTGTTTAATAGCGTGTGTTTTTTGCGTTTGTATTGCTAATTCTATGGCACGATTGAGATGAGCCAATGTTACGAGCGGATGGATAGATAATTTTTTTTAAATCCCGCCAAACAGGGTATAGCAAAATAGGAATTCTGTATAAATACGAAAGTCTTTGGAGATGAACGAGAATGCCTATAAATTATTGCATTTAGTGTGAAGTTAAATTTAGGATTCATTTTGGCTATTTGCCATCGACTATAGGCGTTAATTACGCCAATATGGCAGTTCTAGAAAGCATAAATAAATTTCATTTCATGTTCTATTTTAAAATTGCTACAGTTTCCGTAGTTACGGAATCCGTTGTTGCCACTCAAGCTGTTAAATTTAACAATTAAGTAAAAACACTCCTTTCTACAGCTCTTGACTCGAAAAATGAAAACGCATTGGATATGATACAATTAGAACATTATCACAATCACAACGTCAATAACGCGAACCTGTATAACTTTGGTTATTTTTAACTAAATTCATTTTCAAGGTCTTTAAGAAATCCTGTATACTATGTCAAAGCCTCATATCTTAATTCCGATTAGTTTGCAAGAAAATTGATTAATCAGTATAAACTGAAGTAATGAAACTTTGTAAGCGTTTTTCTTGAAACGAGGAAAGTGCAGATTGACGTCTTTTGTGTAGAAGTGGCGATAGGGAGAACTACTTAATTCAGTAACGTTAATGGGGAATGAAATTGAATATGCGCATGCACAAGGACCCAAAATCAAGAGAGTATGAAAAGTCAGGAATATGAAATGAAAATCAAAAATAAATCAAATAATACGAGATATAAGTAATAATAATACGAGAATGACATTGCAATCATGTGTACAACAAAGGTCCCAATTGCTTATAATATTCCCCTAGCAGTGACTTAGTCCGACCAGTGGCCGAGCGCTTAGCGCTCTGAACTGGGAGACGGAAGGTTTCTGGTTCAAAGCAGATCACGTCCGCCGACCTAACCGTTCGGAGTTTTCCTGTATTCCGTTCGGAAAATAAAACTGTACTCGCAACATGCATATGTTAGGAAACATATATGCCTGCTTTCCTCCAAAACGTAGCGTAAATACCGGTTAGGATCCCTTATAAAGACCCCTACGGAGGACACCCCCACCCCTTGACCTAGATCCCATGTGTGGAGACTAGAAGCAGGATAGTCTCCAGATTTGAAGAGAGTTCAATTTAACATCCAGCGTCGTGTGCAATTTATAGAAGCAGTTCTACGATACTGGATCCATCGAGAAAAAGCCTGGGCAAGGTCATATAAGAGAAGCTGCTTCTTTTTTGATCCCAGTGACACTGACGTAGTTTTTGTGCCATCATGTTGCAGTCATCTCAGATTTGCAACGTTTCATCACGATTCTCAACGTTTCATCACGATTTAAGTAATTTTTTACTTTTATAGATTCCGCATCAATGGGCTTAATTCGAATTATATGTATAAGGAAAATGTTCTCTTCCTACCGTGCGGAGAACGGGTACGCTGCTAGTAATACTTTAAATTCTGAGAAAGAAGTTGCTTAAGAACTACATTAATAAACAAAGATAGTCATCGAAAAGTAGTGAAGTAAATTTTTGCAATTTCTTAATGGCAAGCGTCATTCATTTAACATTCGTTATATACAATGAAGCTTACTTGAAAAGAAGTTCGATAAACTCCTTAAAACTGTTCCTTAGTGATTGATGCCGGCAGGTTTTTATTTTATGATACTCTAGTAAAATGTCACTGATATGAATAATTAGTTCAACAGAAGGACCCAAACTTCATCATTTAGTGGCCCGTAGAACAACATAGGTACTAAAAAGTTGTTTCATAAATAAAAATCTTATGTTTTTAAAAGAACAAAATGTGTTATTTGCCAGCTATTTACATTAGCTGTCTTGTAACCTCTTTGCTATCAGAAGAACCCTAAACCCATAAAAATAGCTGAACCTATTCCATGTTTGGAAGGCCACATAGTATTTTGTTCATTAGTGTTATAATAAAGAACGTATTTTGTACGTTTAGTTTTAAATAAACTTGTTAAAAAAGTTCTTTCGAACAGTTTCACCAAGCTCTGACATCACGTGGGCGAAATTTGACAACTGAAAGTTTTTCGAGACCTATGGCTCTTCGTCTCGGTTGTTCGTATGTTCATCTTTATTACAAAATGCAATTTCGATCACAAGGACGGATAAGTTAACTTTTTGCAGGTCATTGTTCCCAATTGGGTACATGAAAAAAATTGAAAAATAAAATCTTATCAATATTGACTTGAAAAATTAGCAGATATAGTTAAAATGTGACATTTTTTGTCAATAGAAGTCGCATTTCTATCATTTGTGGGAAACCGTGCCAAAAAAAAAAAAAAAAATAGCCGTTGCTATCCTGATACACCCCCTTCAATCGAAAATTTTTTTAATTCATATCTTTACTTAAGTTTAAAAATAAATCTTTAAAATATTAAGCGAAATATTAAGAACTGATCAAACTATCCTCAGTATATTCCGTTTTTGAAACCAATGTAAATGTATGGTCAGATATAACCCATGCTACCAATTGTAAAGTGAAAATTGCATACAATATTTTTTTATATCTAATATTCTTTATCTAAAGCATCAGACGACAAAATATACCAAAAAATTAATTTAAAATACGCCTGCATCGGCCTATAAAAGGTTAACATCCACGACCAAAGCTGGGAGTTGAACCCGGGCATAAAGGATAGCAATAGGGCTCACTAGCCACTCCAACGCCTGGGCGGCCCGTGGGCAGGGTGCGAATCGAACCTTTTCTCCAGGGGGGGGGGGACATTTGAAAGAAAACATTCTACAGGAGGGGACATTTGAAAAGAAGAAAAAAAAAGGGGGGAGGTGTAAACGCCCCACTCATTTAATATATTAAGTATTATATGACAAATGCAGTCGCCAACATGTCTGGGAAGTGACTTAAATTCAAACAAAAGTCGACTCCCAATTTTCTGTGCAAATATATTCCTGCCTATGTCGATTGTACGTCTAAATGCCGATACTAATATGTCGATTCTACGTCCTCAAATTCATCTCACGGCAGAGCAGCGCTTGTTCGTTCATTTTGCGGTCTTCCTTTGAAACCTAACCCCAGTTAGAAAATGAGAAATAGCATTAGGCATGTGTATATCTATCTGAAAGGGATGCTTGTAACTTGCTTCTTTGTCAAGTAAACAAAAGACGAATTTCTATTCTGAATACTTAAATCGCTAGGTACTGTTGAACTTGTACGGACAGAGACTAATTTTAGCATTTCTCCAGCAGGGGATCAATAGTATCCCTGGCAGGGATCCATTAATATTTCTCTAGCCAGGGATATTACATTCTTCAGCCAGGGACAATCCCCGGCCTCCCCCCCCCGTCAATTCGCACCCTGCACGTGGGTGAAATTTTGTTTCAATATCGAACTGTCATTCAGTTGGAAATTATATTCCCAATGTCAGACACTACCAATACTTACGTCTTTGTTCATAGGCTTTGGCCACTACTGCCTCTTGCGAAGGCACAAAGTGGCACTTAGGCGTATGCCGGGAATCTAACCTATACCCGTAGTGCAGTAGAATAGTCCTCTAGCCAATACACAACCCGGTCACCCTCCAATGGACACTGTTCACTATTCCAAAGAACGCCCTAAACCCTTCGAGGCGAAACCCTTTCCCAATGCTGAAAAAAGGGCAGCAGTTGCCATCGCGTGCCACAGATCTAGAGACCCTTTTGACGCAGCTCTGCGTCAAAAAAGAGTCTCTAGATCTGTGGCACGCGATGAACGTTTTGATCTTCCGCCCTCTTGCTGGTAGTTAAGTCGAGTGATGGCAACGGTTGTCCTTTTTTCAGCATTGGGCAATCTATCGAGCTGTTCTCGCATTCTTCAGAAGATGTCAGTGCTGTTAAAAATAAGCCTGACATTTTTTTACGGGAGATGACGTGCTAAAAAGTAAAGGATTCTCGTGGAGCTATATCACCCGCAACTATTTTTATGGAAATCAAATGTATTTTTCGTGACTGGCAACAGTCAAAACTTCAGAGTTGGGTATTCCCAGAGTGGGAACACTGCACGTTAAAGGGTTAACCGATTTAGAAGAATTATTTTTAAAAGCAATTTTTTTCAGAGACTAAACGCACGTATTTACAAAGACAGTATGTTCCACAAATATAAACTCTTTAATATTTAGGGTGACCAAATTCCGCCGCTTTTGATGCAGCTGGTTAATTTTTAAGCAGCTGCAACTACTGCAACAGTTTCCTATTTTAATTCTTTTTTTTTTTTTTAACAAATAGTTCATGTTTTCATTGCAACAACACTTAATAGTCAGTGTACTTAATATCGAAGTATTTGGTTTTCAATATTCAAAACGTCCTCAAAAATTCAGAAAATCTCGTCACCATGTTAAGGCTACAAATTAGTAGCCCCTCGAGCTCACTTTTCAGTGGCTCACTGCTGAGGGCTGCTGACTACTTGCTTAAGTATCCGGAGAATTATATTGTCCCTCCATTTCTTCACACGTAGTATTGCAATTTTTAAGTTACTGCGATAGCTATATTCTCATTAAATGCTGTGATCAAGGCTATATAAAGAAAAAATGAACTATAATAATTTTATTAACATCCAAAAATGTTCCAAGAACTAAAGCTAGCACGTTTTCAAAATAACTGGTAAAAATCAAGTTCAAACAATTATAATTTTGAGAAATACTGCAAATGATGTCTCTGCCCATTTTCGTTACTCAAAAAGGTATCTGGCCCCTTAAGTACTGCGATAGCGAAATACTAATACTTAAATCTAGTTTCTGCTCTCCTCCCCCTACCTTCAAAGTACAGGATGCTTAGTGCAATGACTTCCTATACCAGATAATCAAGTTGTAGTAATGAAACTCAACATATGGTGAATAAGATAAAAGCAATTTTAGTTGCTGAGTTTTCATACTAGTGCAGCCATGAATGGAGTACGCTTTCCTAAGGAAATATTTTCTCAAGGAAACCAATTTACTTTTTATCAGTGGTTCCCAAACGGGTAGTCGTAACCCCAAGTGGGTCGCAATGCCTCTTTGGGGAGGTCAGCACAGATCACGGTGTGTGAAATGAATCAAAATATTTTCGCGTTTCTCTGCCATGAGTCACTTTCTCCCTTTTTCTTTAGAAAATAAAAATCCTTTCTCATCCGTGCTTTTGCATCAAAATTACAAAAATCGATGTCGAAGTCATCTAGAAGTATTAACCATGTCTGAAAAAAAACCTATGCTCCAAGACCGAAGAATCCAAAACAGGAATTGCAATTAGTTTACAGTAGAAAATTAGTATCCTAAAGCCCTTTAATGTAAATTTCCCAGGGATCAATGAACAAGAGGTTTTACTAGTGCAAAATCCCTTTCGGATCTTCCTGATGAAGTGCAAAATGAATTTTTGAATTGGCAAAACGACTCCTCAGCACGCAATTTATACCAAGGCATGAAGTTAACTCAATTTTGGCGTGTTATGCTTCGCTCATATCCGATAATTCCGTGTCAAATGTTAGTGCCATTTGCATCACTTTACAGCAGGTAAGTTTTATTTTCAACTCTTTTGCAGATTAAGCCAGTAATATACTCTATGTCCAAGAGGACATTCGGTTTTCTTGGACCAATATTCAGCTAAGGAAAGAAAAGCTTGTCAGTCGCGAAACCTCAATCGTCCTGTTAATAATCAGTACGTAATAAAAGACTACCATTTTTAAATCCCAAGATTTTTTCATTATTAAATTTTATATTTTTTTATTGGTCAAACGTGGCGGATGAGAGAGGATATCGATAAAATATTCTTCCACCTTGATATAAACTGCGATGCTTTTGTTTGTTAGAAAAATTTTGAGGAAAATTACCTCATTTGAACTTTGAACGTCCAATTTAAAGTCATGGAACGGCAAATGAAAGGAAAGTTAGATCTAAATTTTAATTGAATCCTTGAGATTGGCGGAAACACTGTAGAAGAGATTTCACCCCCCTCCCCTCCCCCTACCAAAAGAAACCGACACCTGACCACTGTTTTGCACAAGACTGAACGACAGCTGTTAAAGCATAAGAAAAGAAACAAGATATTTGTCCTAATTGTGATGCAGAAATATGTTTAACTCAATGCTTCAAAGGTTACACAGTCAGAATTCTGAAACTAAGCACTGTGGAAGCACTTGTCAAAAGCTTGCTTTTCTAAATATATTCCTGTAAAAAGCTCTTTTAGTTTGGTTTAGAAGAGAACCAACTTTAAGTAAAAATACAATATTTCAGCAGCAATTTAAAAGCCTTCGATTAATAAATGCAATCCCTGGAACAAGTTTGATTGCCGATTTTAATTTATATAATTTATTAGGATTACCAAATTGCTTATTTTAAACACAATGTAGCAGAAAGAAAAACCGAAATCCAAGTCAACTGAATTGAGTAAAATTTACTATTTTTAAAGCAAGTTTCTAAGGCAGAAAAATCTCCAGAAATTTAATCCAGTTCAAGCAATTTAATGTTAAGAATTTTTCGAAATATTCCTTGGCTGTGCTTTTAAATATCCTCGAAGAAAAGATTCCAGTTCTTCAAGTTAGATGTACAAAAATATAGACTTTTGAAGAACTACTTGGCAGCTGAGCAATTTTTTAATCGAAACCGCATCGCTTACGTGCTGAAAAATTTCCCAAACTTGTCCTGATGAATACAATTATGAACTGAACAGGACCCGAGAAAGCAAAGTTGCTTACACATACGCAATTAAATCTGTTCATTTTACGCAAATTAAAATTTTAATATCTAAACCCTCACTAAATGGACAGCTTACCACACTTTCAATACCGATGATTTTTAAGGTCTAATGAACTCTATTTAGCAAAAAAAACTAGGTCATAAGACGGAGCCAAAAGTTTAACTTACTAATCAGTCGTTAAGATTTATTTCCATTAAAGCTCTAGAAATATGTAGTGAAGGAAAACACTATAATTTTAAACTTTCGAAGTATCACAAAAGGTTATTGCTGTAAGACAAATACCCCTAGTAGTGCATTGAACTCCAATTTGGAGATTTTTACACTTTTCAAACCCTGTATCCCCAATTGAAAAAATAACTTGTAGTACCACAGATTTAATTTTTTTGAGTGCACAAATTAGAAGTAACCCCCCCCCCCTCCCCACGAAAGTTTGTTTTTAGTTACCTGTTTAATCTATTATCAAAAGAAAATTAATCAGGTGTCAAAGCGTTTAAATATTCATTACCTTTTATGATTATAAATTTCATGACACTACGAATAATGCATTTCATATCCAGCAGAGAAATTGAGAATTAAATTAGGCAAGTACACACCTAAATTTGGTAAATGCGTTCTGCATATTTGTGTCTACCGGCAATAAACTGACAGACTTCCCTTGCAATGACAAAAAGACCAAACTCAAGTAGTACACCATTTTATTTTGAAAAGTGCTTTACAAAATATAGTACACAAAATTTATAATTGCAAAAGCTTTCAACAGACGAAGAAAAAACACTGAAGACGTAAATATAAATGAATAATATATTATTGCATCATTATAATAGAATGATAAAATATGTTAAGTTATACAATACTACATATTAAAGGGTAATTAAAGTTTCTTGCAAGTAAACATTACTGCAGCACACGCCATAGGAAAGGTTATATACACCTTAACACAGAATACAAAAATGCAGCTCTACCATATTCATATAAGATCATGCATGACTAGCTTAACGAGACTAGTTAAACTTTAAATAAATTTTTCATTAATTACTAGATCAACATTTCATTTGCATTCATATTTTCCTTCTGTTGCAGATAATGTACCAGACACTTTCAAAATTTAAACTTGCAAAATATGCAGAAATAAGCTACTCTGAAAATTTTACTTTAAAAAACCTGAAAGTAATTTAATTCAAAAGTTTGAGTTAACTTTACAAGATTTAGGTCCAAAATTAAGCTGGGTCGTTTCAGTGCAACTGCAAAAACTGCTTTATAATAAACTTGCTATTCTTAGAATTGTTACATCATGTTATCCAAAACCGAATTAAACAAAAAAAAAATTTTATAAATTTTGAAATATCATTTGCTCTAACAAATTAAACTCCAGGTATGTAGTGATCTTGATTAGGTCTAATGGCTACAGTATAAACTTTGTTTTTCGATTTAATACAGCTATAACACTGGTTCAATGAATGCCAATAATCTAGACCAATACAGTGATTCCAAGGAACTTTAAAAATAAATTAACCGTCGATTGTTAGTTCTTTGATACCATATAAGTAAAATTCTGTAAATACTTTTTTATTGCATTAAATACTTTAAACTTTTAGCTTTAACGATACATTACGCTTGTTTATCTGAACAGAAACATTAGATATTTTTATATTACGTATGAACTATGAAGTGCACTGGGTATGTTAAATCTTTAAAGCGGGTTTTTTCTCAAAACGCGGATTTTACTGGTTCCTTTTTCAATATCTTTGAACCAACTCCATTTTTTTTAATGGCAGGTATATCCTTAAATTACATATTTTAACATGGAGGTTTGTTAATATACTGAAATATTCATTTGAGACAAAGATTCTATCAAAAAGGGAAATTAAACAATTTTAAGTAAAATATTTAATGATTTTTATTTAGAAGAAACTGACGTGTCAAAGTATGTCAAATATTTCATTCCAACTCTTGGAAAAAAGTAATCGCACAAAATTTCAACATCCGAGAAAAATGTACGTAAAGTCTATAAATAGGACAGGGTTTGTCCGGTCCCCTTAAAGATTCATTTCGCCAGAATATCTGTTCCAAATAAAACTTTCTTCCATACTTTACTTAACGCGTTTAACAAACTTTTAAAAGTAATTCAACAATTAATACTTTTCCAGGGGTTAAGTTTTACGAGATTTAGTCCCAAAATGAAATTTGAGTTTTCAGTTCAAATCCAAAAAACTAACTTATTCTTATTCATCACCTATATATCCGAAAGTTAAGTTTTTAATTCAAGAAAAGCATTCAAGATATTTTAATGAGGTCCAATTCATGTTATAATTTTATTTAGTACTCGTTATTAGGTTAACGAAAAGTGATCAATGATCGCAAATAATCGAAATTGAAAAATTTAACCGCGCAATTATCTTGAGCTGCACGATAACACTAAACATTCAGATAGCAGAATACTTTTCATTGTGCTGCTGATAGGACATATTGACAGGCAGTTTTGTCAAATACTTCACCATCGCGTTTAATTTTATAAGGCTATCATCAAAACCTTTCTACTATTCCGCTATTTATAGTTCAAACTAGGATCGCAGAATGGGTGATCAAGTCCATTTTGCGATGACCTTTTATAAAGGTCAGATCTGGAGTTGGCCAGGCTCCAGATTCCTTTTAAGTGCAAATTTGATATTTAGAAGCCGATCAATTTTACCCCTTCCCCCAGAATTTAGACCCGCAAAAGAATTTAAACCTCTAAATCCTGATGATGTGAAGTATTCGAAAAAACCAACTATCAACGATGCATTCGCTTACGGATGTAGGACTTTAAATCCTTAGATTTTCAATACAATTCTCATTAACACATAGCTTAACCTTTTCTTTCAAGCAGGTGGACCAATAGAGATGGACCTGCCCAATTTTCTGCAATTGATTTTGGCCTTTAGTTTGAATCCAATTTCTTGGCTTTGGTTAACGTATTCAGGGGCCCATTTATTTATCTTTTGAATTTCACATTTTGGGGGGGTTTATCAATTAAACAATAGCATTTAAGAAAACATTTTATTTGCCAAATTTTATGTTGACATTTTAATTCTGGGGATAAAAAAGTATCTAGAAGTTTTTTTTTTACTTCAGGCAGTTCATGCACGAGTCCATACACACCTATCCATACTTCAATTCTTTTGATGTTATGGTGATGTAGAATTGTTGAGCAGTACAAACATAACATCAAAACTGCAACTCAAATCTTAGAACCTCATGTCTAATAAGTACTTTTGTATTTTCAAAACAAAATGGGTTAATGTCTGAATCGCTTGAACAAACATGGCAGAACTAAATAGATGTGAGAATTAGTTTATCCAATGTCGTAAAAGCAAGGTCAATACGTTTTAGTGGGTATTCTGCTTTCCACAGGTATATTTCGTAAGATAATGTAGATGGGAAGTAATCTTCCAGTGCCCATGAAAGGGTTAAAACTAGATAAAATTTACTAAGTTACTTTTTTCCATCCCTCAAAATTTGATTACTCGAAACGAATGTGTTTAACATCTAGTGGCGTATATAAATTTTCCATTTTTGAAGGGTCCTATTTATTCTTTTGCTTTTTTGGGGGGAGGGGGGGGGGCAAGATATGAAAACTGAAAACTAAGATCTTTCTATTCCTCAAGCACTAGAGGAAACAATTTCAACTGGAGTCATTCTAATTCTGATTAGACATCCTAACTACATAATATAAACAAACTTTAGAACGATATAAACTATTAAGTCTCATTGCAACTGGTTTTGTAATAAATGTTTAAAATAGTTTTAATGAGTTGTCATTTTTGTGAGTGGATCGGTGCTCCTCAACACAACTCTTGAATAAGTCACTATTAACATTTTATATTGGACATTAAAAAGCGAACCTTCCGCACAAAACAATTTTAAAGCTTTGAAGATTTATTAAAGCGTTAGCATGTTTGAAAAACTTGAAAGCAAAATATCGTAAAACTTAATATTTAAAATTTTGGACTGAAAGACTTTAAATTAGAGAAATTTTAACTAACTTTACAGGGACATTATGTTCAGATTCAAAAACCTATTCATTAATTGCTCATTCTCATG
Source organism: Cheiracanthium punctorium (assembly GCA_038373885.1). Taxonomy (NCBI): domain Eukaryota; kingdom Metazoa; phylum Arthropoda; class Arachnida; order Araneae; family Cheiracanthiidae; genus Cheiracanthium; species Cheiracanthium punctorium. Next base: position 55 of record JAWZYV010003876.1, on the reverse strand, counting down.
AGCGTTCAAGAGATTTTTTTAGTATACATTTTTTAAACAGATCTTTATTCTTGCT
>JAWZYV010003875.1:0-12880 GCA_038373885.1 Cheiracanthium punctorium | reverse complement strand
CAGAATTTAGAACAACACATTTATTATCACTACACACTGTTGCCAAATTTGCCACACAACATTTACAAACGGATGCAATTTCTAACAAATATTTTTCAAAATAAACCAAACCTTGCGGAGCTAAGGCAATCGTCTGCGTTAATAAACCACAATGTTATTTCTATGGCGAAAATTTGCACATTTGCCATCTGCTGGTGAGACATTGACTTTTCTCTCTTACTGTATTTCTTTTCATGTTATTCATGTTTCTTGTTATTTTGTAAGAATTCATCATTTTCTCATGCCATTGGAAATAAATAAATGAAAGAAAATGTACGACTATAGATGCCTCATACATATATAAAGGGACTGAACATGGTATATATCTAAGACTACATACATGACAAATAATATTTGCATGTAATATAGTGCATCCCTTTTCGCTTTGCTATCAAGTTTGAAAACTGTAAGGTTCAGCAATTTGAAAATATTAGTAATTCAACTATTCATCCAATAAAGGTACCTCGGATAGCAATGTCAGTTTTGACGGTTTAAAATGCTGTAATTATTAAAATTATTTTTTAAACAGTCGCGGTCACAGCAGCATCTAAATTTCGTATAAAAAGGTTGATAGATTTTCTCCATGCAGTAACACAATGGCATTCGTACTAATACGCGTTTACAAGCTCATCAGTACGCTGTGAAGATTTTCCAATGCATCCTAGGACGCTGTAGAAGCTGCCCAAGGTAACGTGACCAATAAATTCGTATTCTTCGTATTCCGCTTTGGAGTCAAAAATGTAATTTAAACATATCATTTTAAATATTATTATTCCGGTAAATTGAAATAGTATGCAAAATAAAAAGTTAAAAAGAACGTGACATTTTTTAATGTTTTTCCTTCTAGAATCTATATACAGGGTTACTGGTAACGCGGCTTATTCCAGTGAAGACGTGATAAGGAAGCCAAAATGCTGCTATTTTTACCCCCATATGTATGGCGGAACATGAATGATTTTCGAGAAAATTGAATTTTCAACTTTTTTTCATGAATTAACTAAAATTTGGCATTCAAGTACAAATATTAAAAAAATCTATTCATAAAACGGGTTTCACTTTAATTTAGCTTCATGTCTGAATTTCTGAATAAGCTAACATAATTATAAAAAGCGAAAGGTTGCTTTAAAATTTAAATTCGGGAGCTATTACATGTATTTTTTAAATTTTAATCCCCGCGTTCTCTTTCAAAAGATGTTATATATTTAAAAAAAAGACAATGGCAATAAGCCAACAAATTACAAATAAAATTTCTACCATTATATTTCGCTAGCGTAAAACGTATTAATGTCAAGCTAAAGACATGTTGTTTGTAAACAAGGATGCGTTTCACTTAGAACAGGTAAAAATGCCAAAATATGCATCCCCGTTCATTTTTATAGGATAGTTCGTCAATTGATGAAGATATCACCGTGTTTTTAATTTATTTTCATTGGTCACACTCTTACTCAGCTAACATTATCCAGAATTAGTCTATATATATAAAAGAGAGGCCATCACTGGAATAAGATATATTGTTGCGGAATTACTCTGCTACTCCTGGGGTTCGTCGTTCTAAATTCCAGTGGTGCAAAAAGTTCAAGTAAAAAGTCACTTGTCAGGATGGAACACAAACTTTATTTCTTCTAGAACTTCGTAGAACAATCAGCTGCACACAATTCACAAGCACAATCTAGCAGTAACGTGCTTTTAACAATCCGCTTGGATCAGAAGCTCTCACAAATGCTGTATTTCTCACACAAAACAAGTCACTTTTACAGGCAAAAATTCCGTGGAAATATTCAAGGGATATAGTACACTATCCCTTAAGACACAGCAATGAAGAATTTACACACAGCACTTTAAAAACAGCTTCACAAAGCAAGCTAAAACACAGCTTCTATAGCACTATCAGTTCACACAAAACAAGCGTACTCAGAGCTCTTCACACATTGAATGTTCAACTCGCAACTGACTGGCTTCGGGGCGATGCCCGCTTCTATAAATAGCCGACGCAGGAGGTACAAGAGGTTTCCAGAAAAGTCAATTTCTCGAGGGTTCTACATAAAGCGTGAATTTTGATTACGTCATAGAAGAGAAATGTTAGGTTATTATGCGTTTTTAATGCAGGAAAAACAACTTCCAGGCCCCATTGGGAAAATCGCGCCAAATGACCAAAAAGTCGCCAAGCTTGGCGACTTTTGGCGAAATATCGCCAAATTTGGCGCCAAAAATAAGTCCTCAAAAGTGAAGAGATCTAAGCTCTAGGACTAATATTTCTCGAGATTTCTAGAAGCCCATAGAAAAACATATGGGAAAGCGAAACCTCCGTATCTCCGGTTCTAATTGGCCGATTTTGATGCAAAAAAAAGCAAAATTTATCTATTTGAAGCGTAGAATACGAATTTTAAACCATTCTAAGCCCCAGAGCAGCGGGTTGCCCCGAAAATTCGTAACATTGCCCCCTTCTCAAGGACTGCACGTCCCGGGCAGTACAATCCCTAGTTAGCAGTTCACACAGGTACCTACACTGTATAACACTTAACAAGATCTTAACAACATAATTCAAGCAAGTAATCAATAGCACAATAAGCAAATACACATTAATAAATAAATAATCAACATAATAAATAATTACACTGTAATAAGTAATCAATGTAATAACAAATACACATTAATAAAATCCAATATATTACAAATATATACACTAAACATGGCGTAAGTGGTGAGAGAAAGAGAGTTGAAGAAAGAGGAAGAGAAGTGAAAGACAGGAAAGGAATGAGAGGTGAAAGAAAAGAGGAATTACGCCATAGTGACTGTGATGAAGATCACATATCTAATTTAAAAATCATTTACTTTGGCTTTCTTTAATGTAATCTATCCAAATTCAAGAATTCTAAATCACTTTTGTTTTCTTTTTCTGCCATTTCGATTTTAAATCTGTATATTTACTTTTCCCTGTATGCACTATTCTTTTTGTTCTTAATTGTTTCGTCTCTTCAGACCAGTGTGCTAAAAATAGATTATATTACGTCCGTTTGCAAAATCAACGGCCTTTTTGAGTTTCCTCTTGGCATCCTGCTGGCGTAAGTTATTTGGTTGTTCCCCTGCGACGACTTTAAAATTATTTGCTCGCGATTACGTCATTGTAATTTTATTGGATTAACTGTTAGGGTTGCTCTGGAATTGGCGCTATTAATCTCAGCCAAGTTATTGTTCTCGCCAATGTGTAATTCTGTGCTGGCGTAATTTTTAAAAGGATTCCACCTTAATTTCACTGTCCGTATAGGACGTATTTTTATTTTCGCTGAGCCACCACCGCCCGTTATAATAATGTTTCAATAGTATATGTTTAATAAAATAGTTTCAAGTATTTAAAGCCTCTTTTTTATATTGCAACTAAGTGTATTTCGTACCTGGTTTATTCATGTCACAACGCAATTCAATAGTTCAAAATCAGCCCAACCAAATAACCTTCTTTACATAAATTGGTGCCTACCCAGGCACTTAAGTTGCATTTATTCTGGTGGTGGCTTAGCAAAATGGCGGAATCAAATTTCCCGATCAAGACACTTCTCCAATTCCAGCCCTGGTCTGCTGAAAGCGCAGTCAACGTTTCGGCCCTGACAGTGTTATTTTCTACCGGCTGTAACTTTCGTTTTTACGGAACATGGAGCTCCTTGATGGATTGGCTATTCATTAATGATGAGTTTCCGATCGTCTCCACAATTCATATATGGCTTATCAATGATCTTACTACGCATCAACCTCCGACGAATTGTTTGTACGACGACCACCCTATGACTATTTGGAGACTATTGTGTCGGAGTATGGATTATGTTCTGTTTTCCTGCCTTGCTTTACGCGTGAAACTTACAACTAATGCTGAACTGTGCGAAAAGCCGTCCGATTATCGCAAATTTTTGACTTTGATTTCGGATGTCTGCAGTCTACAGTGGTTTTTTTTTTCGTGCATCGCTATGTATGCCATTCACTGAACTTGGCGAAGACTGTTTTTTTTCCCCTCCTGTGATGGCAATTTGTTTTGTTTTTAAATGTGCGCGCTCCTGATACACCGACACCTCATACTATGCTTTGTAATGCCGTTTGAACTGATATTTTAATCGACATTATGTTTTAAGTATGACTAATGAAATGTTCTTGCTAAAATTTTTATTTACTGAATGACTGAAGTTTTATTCTTGGGAAATTTGGTAAGTCATTTATAAATGCAGTTTTTTTAAAAACTAGTATGATAATAATAATAATAATCATGTTCATATTGCCTTGGCATCCTTTTTTAGTATGCAAATAGCACATGCTAAGAATAGTTTTTTAGACATAACGTGTCAAAAAAATATTTAATATGCTGAATTTTTTCTTTTATTATTTTACTGCTTCTAAGAAGTTATAAAAAAATAATTATTGTTCTTCAACCATGTTTATAAATTAGTTTAAATCTAAATTACTCCTTTTATATAGTATATATGACATTAATATTTTACTGTTTAATACAATTGTTGGATTGCAATTCACACACATTTAATTATTTTAATACACTTCTTATTTTTTTTCTTCTTTATGCACTGTGTTTCGTTTACTCACGATAAATATTATTATTACTCATTGCTTTATATGTTTACTTTTGTGTACAGACCTTTTTATGTGTTTAATTTTCTATTTGCTTACATATTCATTCTTGTGATTTTAAATTATGTTTGCGCTTTTGCTCACATTATATTTTACATTACTATGCTCGTTGTACAGTTTCTATGAAGTACACATACATCGTTATTTTTTCTTTGCTCTTTATTTTGATAATCATGACAGTCTGCAATAATTAAGTATATGGCAAGGCCTTTCTAAGGCACACACTTTTTACTCACTCTTACACACTGCAATTTTGCATATTAAAGTCCATGGCACAACATACATATTCTTTCAGCTTTTTTTTCTTCTCACAATATACTGTTTCTATTTTTGTCATTTTTTACACATTTTTTTTTTCTTTGAACATGCTATTATTTACAGTCCTCATGTTGACTGATTTTTTACCCATTATTTGTTTTAAATACTTTTTATAGAGTACTTTATATTTTTGTTTCACTCTATTTTTGGCTTTTTTAATACAATGTTACATGTTTACCATAAGTTGTACTGTTCACATATTTTTTACATTTTTTAGATACACTGTTTTATTGTTTTCTTTCCTGCCATTGATATGCCTCTGTTTAATACATGCATTCTTTGGAAGAGTATAGTGGTATTCATTTGATTACCTTTTTTTTCCCTTTTCACAATTACACTATATCACACATTGTTTGTTGTACTTCAAATAAGATTCATACTTGAATAGTCACTGATCTTTGAAGTTTGTGTTTGTCCACAATTACACTCCTTTTCACATTTACTTACATTTTTCATGCTGTTGTTTTTATTTACATTGCTTACACTTGCTGACTGTCAACCTTTTCACACTTGTTTTTTTTTCCATCACACTTGTGTTTATGCCTTACATGTTACACACACACAAACACGTTCACACTGATGTTATGCTCATTGAGTTCATTGTGCTTGTCCTTCCACATTTTGCTACACACAAATTTTTTGAATATTTGTTACATTTTTTCTCCCACATTTTCACTATGGTGTACAGTAGTGCATTTCAAAAATATTTTAAACACATTGTATATGTTTTGTCACTCTTTTGTGTTCACATACACAAACATAACATTTTATTTTGAAATTTTTTTTCTATACTATGAGATATTTAAATCTCTTCTGTACCTTACTATAAATTAATACAACTTTAAGGTATCAAGTACTCACTGAGTTATAAAAAAAAAATTACATTGATTTACATTTTCAGAGTGCTTATAGTTAATTTATTATTTGAATTATGTTTATTCTTATCTTAGTGATTATTTTGTGAAATATTGTTTGTTTAGTTAGGCTCATAATAAAATATATATGTAGTGATCAGATTAACTCAAGACTTTAATAAGTGAAATTTGATGGTATATAATTTCAGAGTATCAGTATATTGTATACTTTAGTAATTGCATTTTAGTGTATTTTTATTTGTACTTTTGTGTGCTATTCTTTCCCAATTTTGTCACTTTTGAAAATATTAGTGTGTTTGTAAGTGACACAACAACATTCCTTTCTTGAACAAACAAACTAAAAAAATCATTAATTTTGTTATTCTTACCGTATGACCACAATTGCCTTCAATTTTCTTTTTAAGCTATAACTAATATTTTACGTACTTGTTACCAACTTTAAACCTACATTTTCAAGACTTGCAAGATAACTAATTTCATTCTTTTATAACTTAATTTTTTCTATTACCTCCACATAATTAATAACATGTTTATTTGACATTCACGGATATATTGCTGTGTGCATGTGTTGAATGCTTGTTTCCTTGTTTGTGTGGTACCCACAAGCTTGGAGGTATAATTGCTTTTGTGAACTGCCTGGCTGGTCCAGCAGTTTTCACTTGTGTATTTGAATTCCATGCTGTGTCTGTCAATATATCATTTCTTCAATAATGTTCTTAACACTTATTAAATGATGACTTCTAAAGTAAATAATTACACAGTCATAAAATAATAATTAATAATAAAATTAAATGATTCATTTAGTATTATCTCTAACTTGAAAATTTAAAATAAATAACTATGTGAGTGTCCTATAACACTTAAACCTTTTACTGAGATCTTTTTTAATTATACTTAGATTGATATTCGTTGATGGTATTGTACAGATTGATATTCAATTTCCTTAAATTTTTTTCATTGTCATTTTGTGCAAGTATAATTTTTTCAATTGAATGTGCTTATTTTTCTTATGATATACAGATATGTATGTCAAGATACTGTTATGTCATGTACTATTTACAACATTATTACAATTCTGATGATACAGAACTGTGTGAAAAATTACCATCAAACAAACAAAAAATTTTTAAGTATCATATTATAATTTGAATGTATTGTTTTATTTTGTCAATTGAGTGAAGTATTTTTGATGCATAATTCTGACATTTGAATGCCTTATTGATATATATATGCAAACCATTCAACAGCGCTGGTTTATAATTATAATTTTGAGTACTCACTGCAAGTTTAAGCAGTATATCTTTGATGCGCACATGAGCTTGAGATGCTCAATTAAAGAGAAAAGGGTGTGCTGAAATGCCCCTTATTTAAAAAAAAAAAAAAAAGGATGAGCTAAAATGCCCCTTTGTATTGTGAGCTAAATGCTCCCTTTTTATTTTGTCGACATTTACTTTTGTATTGCTAGCAGTTATTATTTTTATTGTGTCATGACATTTTTTTTTTCTTCTCTAAACATTTATTAGGTGGTGGTCAGCAGTAATTTTACAATTGTATAATTTTGTCTGAATATGTTTATGATTTTCTTAATTGTTTAAGCCAGCCAAACAGAGCATTTACTTAAATTTTTTTAAAGACATTAATTGTAACTAATAAAAAAAAAAATTCTTCAAAATTTTTTTTCCTGGTTGAGGGGAGTATATATGTGATGAAGATCACATATCTAATTTAAAAATCATTTACTTTGGCTTTCTTTAATGCTAATTCTATCCAAAATTCAAGAATTCTAAATCACTTTTGTTTTCTTTTTCTGCCATTTCGATTTTAAATCTGTATATTTACTTTTCCCTGTATGCACTATTCTTTTTGTTCTTAATTGTTTCGTCTCTTCAGACCAGTGTGCTAAAAATAGATTATATTACGTCCGTTTGCAAAATCAACGGCCTTTTTGAGTTTCCTCTTGGCATCCTGCTGGCGTAAGTTATTTGGTTGTTCCCCTGCGACGACTTTAAAATTATTTGCTCGCGATTACGTCATTGTAATTTTATTGGATTAACTGTTTGGGTTGCTCTGGAATTGGCGCTATTAATCTCAGCCAAGTTATTGTTCTCGCCAATGTGTAATTCTGTGCTGGCGTAATTTTTAAAAGGATTCCACCTTAATTTCACTGTCCGTATAGGACGTATTTTTATTTTCGCTGAGCCACCACCGCCCGTTATAATAATGTTTCAATAGTATATGTTTAATAAAATAGTTTCAAGTATTTAAAGCCTCTTTTTTATATTGCAACTAAGTGTATTTCGTACCTGGTTTATTCATGTCACAACGCAATTCAATAGTTCAAAATCAGCCCAACCAAATAACCTTCTTTACAGTGACCATAGTCTGAGCTAATTACAACCGCGGTAAATGGCTAGCCGATCGTAAGGTACAACTCTTGGCTTCGAGTTTGGTGACTTACGAATCCGTACGATGACGTCATTCAGCCGATTTAGGACTGTGTAAGGACCGTCCCACGGCGATTGCAGCTTGGGAGACAGGCCTTTCCGTCGAGTAAGATTCCATAGCCAAACTTTGTCACCTGCGTTGAACTCGTGTCCCGTAGCCTTCGTGTCGTAGCGAGTCTTCATCTTTTCCGTGTTCAGGTTGATCCGCTCCCGAGCAAAATGATGCACATCTTCAAACCGTGCCCGAAGGTTTTCCACGTACTCCTCTGGCGATGAAGGCGCATCTGGAGGGCGGCCGAACACTAGATCGGCGGGAAGACGAAGATCTCTGCCGAACAGCATCTGGGAAGGTGTGAAGCTGGTAGTCTCGTGGACGGCACTCCTATAGGCCAGCAGAAAGAGGGGGAGTTTCTTGTCCCAGTCCTCTTGATTCCTAGATACCAGGAGCGAGAGGTTGTTCAAAATTGTACGATTGAACCTCTCCACCATGCCGTCGGATTGTGGGTGTAAAGGCGTAGTCTGGGTTTTGTCCATTCCGAGAAGTTGGCATAGTCCTTTAAAGACTGCAGAGGTAAAGTTCGTTCCTTGGTCGGAATGAAGTTGCAGAGGGGTTCCATATCTGGAAATCCATTCTTGCACCAGTACCTCTGCTACGGTCGTAGCTTCTTGATCAGGAATAGGAAACGCTTCGGGCCATTTAGAAAAGTAGTCAATGACAACTAGGATGTATTTGTTGCCATCCGAAGTTCGCGGAAGAGGTCCCAGGATGTCGAGGGCAATCCTCTCAAAAGGCGCTCCTACATTATAACGATGTAGTCTTCCACGGCTTCGTTTCTTCGGGCCTTTACGGGCGGCACAGGCGTCACAAGCTTGACACCACTTTTCGACGTCGCCTCGAGCCCTAACCCAGTAGAAGCGCTCGCGAACTTTCTGCAGGGTCTTCATTACGCCAAAATGGCCTCCAGTTAAGCCATTATGAAGTTCTTCTAGAACCTTCGGAATCCTCGAACGAGGGAGTACTAACTGCCATCGGAGCATCTTGCCGTCGTCCAACTCCCATTTACGATACAGGACTCCATTCCTCAGGCGAAGCGAATCCCATAAAGCCCAGTACTGTTTTGTTGCCGGACTGTAAGATGATATCTCTTGCCAACTGGGCTTAGCGCTGGATTTTTCCATAAATTCCACAATAGGTTTGATGTCGCTGTCTGCTAATTGGTCCGCCCGAACATTTTCGTCACTCCAGGGATCTTGAGATGGTGCCGATGATGTAACTTGGCGGACAACGGGACGTTTCAGATGGTAATTTTTCTCCGCCCTGGAGCAATAGCGACAACTGTCTATGCAGGGCCTTCTCGACAAAGCATCTGCATTTCCATGAGATGACCCTTTCCGATGACGTATCTCGATGTCATATTCTTGTAATCGCTGTATCCACCTGGCTATTTGGCCCTCTGGATTCTTGAAATTTAGAAGCCAGGTTAAAGAGGCATGGTCCGTTCGGAGCAGGAACTTTCGGCCGTACAGGTAATGATGGAAGTGCTCCACGGCCTTAATGATAGCAAGGAGTTCCTTTCTCGTAACACAATAGTTACGTTCTGCCTTTGAAAGGCATTTGCTCCAGTAAGCAATGACGTGTTCTTGGCCATCTATCTCCTGGGACAAAACTGCTCCGACACTCTCCTTACTTGCGTCTGTGTCCAGGATAAATGGCTTGTCAGGGTGAGGATACGACAAGATCGGCGAAGATGTTAAAGCCGTCTTCAGTTCGTTGAATGCGTCCTCACATTCCTCAGTCCATAGAAATTTCTGTCCAGTCTCGGTCAATTTGTGAAGAGGTCTTGCAATTTGAGAAAAGCCCTTCACGAATTTTCGATAGTAAGTACACAGACCGAGAAAACTTCTTAAGTCGTGGATATTCTCGGGACGACTCCAGTTCTGTACTGCGGACGTCTTTTCGGGATCGGTTCGGACTCCGTGGGCGGATATTATGTGCCCGAGGTAACGTACTTCCCGACGAAACAAGTTGCACTTCGACGGACTTAGTTTCAAGTTTGCCTCTTTTAATTTCTGCAGTACCTTTCGAATGTTCTCGAGATGCTCTTCGAAAGTCCTTCCGACGATGATGATATCGTCCAAATAAACGAGACATGCTTCGTAGGAAAGTCCTCTCAACACTGTCTCCATTAGTCGCTCGAATGTAGCAGGTGCGTTGCAGAGTCCAAAAGGCATAACTTTGAACTGCCATAATCCTTGGCCCGTGGTGAACGCAGTCTTTTCACGGTCGTCGGGATGAATTTCCACTTGCCAGTAACCACTTTTCAGATCCAGAGTGGAAAACCATTCGTTTCCTGATAAAGTGTCCAAAGTGTCGTCTATCCTGGGAAGAGGGTAGCTGTCTTTCTTGGTAATGTCATTCAGACGTCTATAGTCAACGCAGAACCGGGTGGAACCATCTTTCTTTCGGACCAAAACAATCGGCGAGGCCCACGGACTAGTCGATGGCTCGATGACGTCATCACGCTGCATCTCCTCTAAAAGTCTACTCACCTCTTCTTGCTTAGCAAACGGCAGCCGCCTAGGATGTTGCTTGATGGGAGAATGGCTGCCTGTATCTATCCTATGTTGAGTTAAGCTCGTACGACCAAAGTCACCCGAAGTTCGGGAGAAGAGGTCTTCAAATTCAGCTATTACTTTCTCCGCAGCGCTTCTCTGTTCTGCCGTTAACTCCATGTCTTGTATTAATTCCTTCGTCAGGCACTCGGAAGATTTAGCTGTCGTTTGGCTGATGTTCTTATTAATGCAGGTAACAGGAGTGCATGTCGCCAACACTTCATTTTTCTTTATCACCTTCGACTTGTCCGTCACATTTACTACTCTAACTGGAATTTCTGTTCTCGACAAGTCCACAAGTGTTGCTCCCACAAGTACTCCTCTGATGGAATCACTATTGCTTGGGTGTTCGATTAATCCAAAACGGAATTTATTGCTTTCTTTTACTGTTCCAGAAATTATTGAATCAGTTCTGGGAGGTAGAGTGATATCAGTCTGGGCTATTATTTGCTGAACAGGCAAAACAGTTTCATTTCTAATATCGAAACGCAGCTATTTCTTCTGAGTCTGAACGAAGCTCATTATTCTTAAAGTCCAAATTAAATTTGTGCGATTTTAAAAAGTCGAGTCCGAGAATAAAAGAGTCTGTAATATTGGCGACATATACCACATGGTCGTATCTGGCATTTCCAAACGTGATTTCTACTTGCGCTTTTCCGCCCACTTCGATCTTGTCACCTGTCACAGTCTGGAGGGTCAGCGAGGGCGGAGTCCAGATAATCTTCAAGTTCAATTTCTTGGCCAGATCCGTCCTTATGATGGTTACGTTCGCTCCAGTATCAATCACCATGTGGCATGGGGAACCATTAACATATCCCAGTACGAAGAGTCCATTACTGCCGCCATTCACTGATGAAATCTGCAAGACTTTTAGGTGGGGCTTTTGACTATCTGGCAACCTCCGCCCCGCGAGATGGCCACCTCCTAGTTTCCCTCCTTCTTGTTTTTAGAATTCTCTTGCTGGTCATGAGACTTTCGACCACAATACTTTTGTACATGGCCTTCGACGCCACACTTCCAGCATTTTACTTTCTTTGGGCCATCTCTCGTTCTATCGGATCTTAATTTTCGCTCTATGAGATCTTCAATTCTCTTCAATCTGTTCTCGACGCTCTCTGTGTCTTTGTTAGCTTCCTCTTGGACCGTGACCGCTCTAACAGCATGCCGATCTTTTCTCACGGCCCGCTGGGCTGCCTCTAGCTTCATTGCGAACACCAGAGCAGACTTCAAATCCTGATAATCCTCCAACATGAGTGCCTTTTGGGTTTCTGGATCACGGATGGCTTCAATAAAATGACGCACCGCCATTTCTTCTCGGACATTATCAAGGTGGTCCATGTAGGCTAGATGACACAGCCTATCTATGTCCGAAGCCAGCTCTTGAAGGGTCTCGCCAGATCTCTGCATCCTTGACTTAAGTTGGATTCTACTATATTCTTTCTGGCACTTCTCTCCGAATTTCATCTCCAAGGCACTGGCAAGGGCGTCAAAATCTCCTATCTTCGTCGCTCCGATAGTTTGCAATACATTAATTGCATCTCCGCTAAGGGAAGCGGCCAGTTGATTAGCTTTCTCGGACTCGCTCCAACCATTGGCTCTGGCGACGATCGAAAATTGGGTCTTGTAAGCTTCCCAGGGAGTCTTTCCGTCATAGGCAGTAAGTTTCACTGCTGGGCGGTGTGAAGATAACCTGATGTTTTCGGGTAACTTTCCCAGCTTTACGAGAGAGTCCAATTTCTCTTCAATTTTAGCTTCACATTCTTCACGCATTCTGCAAATATCCTGCTGTAATTCCTTAACATTCCCTTCAATTCTTTGTTCATATTTCGTCTGAGTTTCTTCTAAGAGAGAAACTCTTTTTCTCCATTTCTTCTTGGCCCTGCTTAATTCTTCTAAATTTTTTGGGTTTTCTCATCTTTTGCTCCAACTTTTCTTGTTTTCTCTATTTCTGCAACCAGTTTTTAT
>JAWZYV010003874.1:0-12009 GCA_038373885.1 Cheiracanthium punctorium | reverse complement strand
CTGTGTAAATTTCCAATTCCATTTTATGTTTTTTTTTTTGTATGTGCCGCCAATAAAGTGTTTTTGTGAGCAAAAAGGCTCCATCTCTTTATTTATGACGTCACAATGTAGATCACCTGCACAATTGTATAAGGACAGGGTTTAAAATGATAGACAACTTCATCACATCCGCATTTTTTTTTTCTTTATGCTTGATTTGAACACAAGGATATTCCCCCCCCCTCTCCCACTAGATTAACTGTAAGTACTCTTTTCACATCGGTATGATACAACATTTTATAGTTACCACATAGTATTGCTTTGCATTGCATTTCAAAAGTTTGTTCTGTGAGAAACAATATCTTCCGTCAGAGGCACTCCTTCCCTTGTAAGGTAGCACTAGTGAGCTTTGCCTTCACAAAAAAAAAAATCTGATGTGTCCAACACATGACTTCCTTGCACGTCTATTAGAACAAAAATATTTTCGACGCACTTCCTCTAAACTTATTTGTTTGAAAGATATAAAATATCAATAATAGTAAGATTTTGCGATTTCTAGCCAAATATTTCGATATCGCCAAGCTGAGTTCAATTTGAAAGATTTCCTTCTGACACTTTATTTGGCGATATTTCACCAAAAGCCGACAAACTTGAGATAGTCTGCGAGATTTTGGGGATAGCCAAAGTAGTCATTGATCACAGGCTTTCAATGAATTGAATGCATTCATACACCTCAATGTATTTAAAGTCATTTGGCAAACCCTGTAAATAAATTCTCAGTCGATTGCTGTCAAAAAAGATATTGAAAACAGTTAGATATTACAATAGTTCTAAATACAAAAGTTCAAAATTCTACGGGTTAAAGTTTTACAGTTATACAAAATACGAAAAAATTTTTGGCGCCAAATTTACCCCAAATTTACCCACAACAGCTTTAATCTATTGTTACAATGTTTCGTAAGCTTTAGAATATGCGTCACATGTATTTTTCTATAAATAGTCATTCTATGTCATAAAAATTTCAACATAGGGTTACCAGGCGAAATACACGAAAGATGAGCGATAAAACGACAACGCTCAATTAATATCGTTTTAATATGGCAATAATGAAACTAAAAAAATAGGGGTTCAGGGGGTCTCCCCTTGACGAGACTCGAATAGCCGAGTTATATTTATATATCTATGTACAGTGAAGCAGCGTTTATACGTTTTTATCATTTATACGTTTTCCTGGATGGTCCCGCGATCCATCCGTCTGTTTAAAAATAAAATATCTCCTGATTAAGGTAAAAGTTGTCTGGTATTGTCACCTGTCTTCTAAAATGAGATATAATAAAAAATGCGTGCGTAAGAATTGAAATGTTCTTATCTTTCTGGCGAATAACATTTGAAAAACTATTTCCCGGAAATATCACGAGCACGAGAAATAGAGGGTAAAAGCTTAACCCCAATTTTGACTAGTGCGAGAAGGAAGGAGTTAAAAAAGTGTAGTTTAAAAGATATCCACCAAGTGGCGCTTTGCATGGTAAATTTTCAGATCAAAAAGTCCCCAGATTAGTTAATAACTGCCCAAAATATTCAATAAATGCCGAAATTGCTTGTACATTTCGGGTCAACATCTTCAAAATTTAATCCAAACTTAAAAAAAGGATTTTATTTTGAAACTTTATTTATATATCTAATTTAATTTAATCTACTCGTAAAAACAGGGTTCTTATCTTTATGTTTTTTTCTCTGCGTCAAAATCTATTTATATTTCTTCTAAGAATTATCATTTTATTCCTTCTGCTTGGTTCCTTATCAAAATTATGTTTCACTTTTACTGTTACTGCAACTGTAAGAATTGTAAAGAAAGCAAAATAACTGGGAAAAAAAAAATTTAATGGTTCTATCCAGCTTGGGATGGTATGCAATGGTATGATAGATAAGTAGTAAATTTCTTCCTTTGAGAGTAACATTTAAAATCGCAAACTTAATCTTTACTCTCGCAGGTAGTATTGTACATTTCCAGTGTTAAGTTTGCTGTGTTTTGTTAATGGAAAACACCACCTAGTAGAGATTTTTTAAACTATTTTGATTTTCGAAATTCTTTGTGCACATTTTGTCTATGATCTACAGTGAAGCGCCGTTTATACGTTTCTCATTTATACGTTTTTCTGGATGGTCCCGGAGAAATTCATTAGATTTTAAAGTTAAATAATTTCATTTATACGTTTTTTCTGAATTCGAAAACTTCATTTATACGTTATTTTTTTACTTTCCGAACATGTACCATGTAAGGAAAGTATTGTAATCATGAAAAAATTCGAATTCGAGATTTTGGTGTATTTACACGTTTAGAGGGCTTCTGAATTCATTTATGCTATTTTTACGAGATGTATGTATGTATGTGTGTATGTGTGTGTGTGTGTATGTGTGTTTGTGTGTATGTGAGTGAACACGATAGCTCCTGAACGGGGCATGCGATTGAGCTCAAATTGGGTATATAGGTTATAAACCACCGTCGTAAGACCGGTATTGATTTTGGTGTGTATAGGACTTATAGTTTTTCTACAGGGCTACGACAAAGATTTCTTTTACATTATGGCCTATGGGGGAAAATTCTTGAAAGTGCGCTAGCGTTTAAACGGTACATTAGATTGAGCTCAAATTAGGTATATATGTTATAAACCACCGTCGCAAGACCTGTATTGTTTTCGGTGTGTATAAGACTTATAGTTTTTCTACAGGGCTACGACAAAGATTTCTTTTACATTATGGCCTATGGGGGAAAATTCTGGAAAGTGCGCTAGCGTTTGAACGCTACATTCGATTGAGCTCAAATTGGGTGTACATGTTATAAACAACCATCGTAAGACCGGTATCGATTTGGATGTGTATAGGACTTATAGTTTTTCTACAGGGCTACGCCAAAAATTCCTTTTACATTATAGCCTATGGGGAAAAATTCTTGAAAGTGCGCTAGCGTTTAAACGATACATTCGATTGAGCTTCATTTTGGTACATATATTTGAACTATTCATCGATTAAAGTTTATTTAAATGCTTGGTAATGATCTTAATCGTAAGTGTTCGGAAAGTCGAGTGGAGTCACTCCAGATTTTTTTTAGAAATGAAGAGGAGGAAAACTGTTTGATGCAAATTTTCAACAAACTTTGACCGTTTTTAGTTTTATGCAAGAACATCTAATATCAGGCGATCTAAATGATAATATTGAACAGGCACTTTTAGCTTTGTACAATGAACTTTTTTTCTTTGCATTCCCACACAGCCATACAGCCGAAAATAACAAAATATTTTGTACATGCGGAACGAATATGAATACAAGTACGAACTGTACATTAAATTCAGAATAAAATATTGTATTATATACCCTAATAGCACTGTGACCTAAGTGTGAAGTTACTGCGACGTGCAAGACCGTCACGGGAGTCACAAATAAGTCGCCTTAACTGTCTTAATGTCCTTCTGCGGCAACGTCACAACGTGACTTTTGCACGACATTGTGACTTCAATGCGACGTTACAGCGCTGTCACATTCACAGCACTGTGACTTAAATGTTCCGCTGATTTAAAACTGAAAAAAAATTTTTTTTTGAGAAATCCGCAAAATTACTTAAAATTCATTAATCATAAAAAAAAAGTAGCAAGAAGTAGCAATATCGTAAAGTCATAAAACTGAGTGGCATATTTCTTTCAAAAGTAGCAAAAATTACGAAAAGTCGCAAGATCTGGCAAGACGTCACAAACGATCCGCCACGTTGACGTCACAAAGAAGTCACAAGGTGTTGTCGCTGGCAAGTCAGACTGTGACTTCCAGTTGGCGTCACTTATGGCCACCAGTGTGACTGCGACTATGTGACTCACAGGGACGTCACGCCGACCTCATTGTGACGTTCCGTACTATTAGAGTACCTATTGTGTATTTTATTTTCACGCAGTAATACATAAGATGTAGTATTTTAATTTAAATCTATCTTTTTATTATTTGTTATTACGAAAATGGACGCACTTTTGGGAATTTCCTTTATACGTTTCCCCCTATAAACAGTGCTTCAATATATTGGATTGGCAACAAAGTAATTGCGTTTTTCCGTATGTCAATATTTCGCCTGGCCAAAACTACTGAAGTTAATTATGCGAAATTCGGCACGTACGTGAGTTCTTCAACATAGGTGCTAGATCAGAGAGCATTTTCCAAAATTCGTAATCTTAGGGGGGGGGGTAAGGGGCCAAAAAGTTCTTTTCACACATCCCGCGTGATCTCAAATAAAAATAGAGATATCGGTGAAATTCTTTCTGTAAAATACAGCAGTCACGAATACCTAAAAATTAATTTCAGGACATTTTTAATAGTGTCCTCTAAGGAGGATAGAAGCGAAAAAAGGGGGAGGGTGGCCATCTTATGGACGAAAAAAAATACTGCCAGTGAAATTCTTACTTTAAAATGTAACAAATATGAATCGTATGTTCAGGCACAGCTTACTTGTAATTAAAAACGTGTTGAAAACTTATTTGCTTGAATTTTATACAAGAAAACGCAATTACTTTGTTGCCAACCCAATAGTTACTCCGATCCCTGACTCACTGACTCTATAATATTTCCGATTCAATCACTCGAAGACAAAAAATTTAAAAACCATTAATTAAAAAAAAGTTAAGCCCTTAAAACGTAATAAAATCTAAATCCATTTCTATGATCCGCTGACATTTTATATAATTATGTATAAATATATAGAAAAATATCTGGGCTACTTAAAAAACCACTCACAATTTATTGAACAGGGTATAATCCCTCCGTTCAACAATTTGCAAGCGATTTTTCGCCATTTTCAACTCCATTTTTTTTTTTCCAGAGTAAAATAAGTCAATCAATTCCGTGACAAAATGAGCTGTCGCAACTGATATTGACGTCATATTAAAGTCACGGTTATCAGGCTTTGAAAAGAAAATTGCGATTCAAATGCGTTTAAATGTTTTTATCCACATTACCCAGCTTAATTTTTTTTTCACAAATAAAATAATTTTCTCTGCATGGTGCCTTGATATAACAGGGGCTGTTACCATACTACTTAATCGTCGGGATGCGTAAAGTTTCCGCACGGTTTCAAAACAGCATTTATTATTAACGGTTCCAGAAGAGCAAGTTTATTATATTCTGAAATTCGATTTCAGAATATAATAAAAATTGAATATGAAGTTATTTATTTCAGGTTGTTAATGTTTACGTAAAAAGAAAATCTTTGTTTTATTAAATTCATCAGTGAAGTTAGGGGGATAAAGGATATATTTATCTCAGTAAAATATTTTATAAAGTTAAAAAAGGAATATGAATATTAAATTTAAGAGGAAAAGAAACACATTCGGAGTTCAAAACTTCATATACATTATTCTGTCTCTACTTCCACGTTAGATATAAAATTTATGATCTAATATATATTCCGTACGCGCATACCTAAAATTTATGACTTAATACACGTCTGGCTGTATTTAAAATAAATATGACTTAAAATACAGAACTATTTCAGGTGTAAAACTAGACATTTGTAAGGTATTTGTGTTTTTTTTTTGAAAAATGCGAATGCTTTACGATTTCATCGATTAAAAAAAGAAAATTTTTAATTGTTGTCTAATTGACCATTCACTATTGTTCATAATAAAGTTAATAGCAGTAAGTGTTGTTGAAGCATTAGTCAAATTTCTCAATTCAATTTCTGGACTTCATGATCAATAGCTTTGTTCTTCGAAAGTTCCCCTCAAAAAATAAAATAAAAGAGAATTTAATATTAAACAGAACTAGTGCAACCTTTTTTATTGAAAATTAATTAGTTTAATTAATTTGGACTTAACAAATTTTAAGACTTTTCGAAAAAGTTGAACAGTGCCAATGATTTTTTAGTTAGCCTGTCCGTTAGTCTGTTTATACGTTTTTTTCTTTATCGGCTCCAATTATGCATGGATTGCCACGAATTACATATACATATATATATTGCCACGAATTACAAATATTATACCACGAGCACATAAGAGAATGCAATGTATTACTATCTTTCGAAAAACCGTTAAGTGCTTTTTAGAGACTTCAGATAATTTAATCAAAACAAAATTAACATATATTACTATATTTATAAATCTCAAAGAAAATGGCGAATGATTTCTGTGGAAAAATCTTCTATGTGACATTTATAAAATTTACAGGACCAAAAAAAAAAAAAAATACATAGCTTTCACAGGCTTAGGCTTATAGGCAATGAATGTAGTAACCAAACTGCATTTTCTTTCTTAACGGTGCGTCTTTGCAATGATCTAATTGAACAGGCTAACTGTTTGTTAACGCAGTAATGTTTGCCCAAATAACACTCTGTTAGAAAGTGTTATATAGTAGGTATGTGTTTTTGGTATTTTTTATGATTGAAAGATGCAGATGAAAAACTCACGTGCTTCACTTTTCTAGTTTTTAGAAAAATGGGGGGGAAAATATTATTAACAAACAATATTTATTGGTACAATTTTTGTTTGTACGTGCAATATATTTGTTGCCATAACAGCTGTTTACACATAGTCATCGTAAAGCTAGAACTTAAATTTGAATATGGGTATGTGAGTCCTGCAGCAGACATTTATGGGTAATATTAGTTATAAACCAAAGTATTTATTAATTTAAAACAAAAAGAACCAAAATTGAATAAATAAATAAATAAATATTTCATCATTAAATTTCATTAAGCTATTTTGGAGGATAATAAACAACAAAATTAACATGCATAAAAAAGAATTATAAAAAAGGTTTTTCGTTTGTTCTTTAAAAACATCGGCTGATGTAAAGAAACAATCATTAGGTACTTTGCAAGCTTCCCTGATTGGTTGAATTTGCTAAGAGTTTTGCTTTGTTGCCAAACAGTCGCTAGATAATGTGAGTTATGAATCAAACAAGATTTTCATCATTTTTTCTTTCAGCCTTGATAAATTCATTATGGTACAAATTACGACAGTCCTATTCATCTTACAAAGATGAACACGGTGATATGAATAACCCAATACCTTAAAAAGTAGATAATGTGAGTTTTTCAACCGCACCGTTTCTTGCCTGTAGCTATTTTAGATCTTAAAACATTTAATTGCATTTTAATTTTGCCTCTACAAAATATTTTACGATTACCCCTGGAAAAATATTTCTTCAGGATATTAAAAAAATGCTGCGCGTTCACTTTGCGGAATTCTTGAATTTACACTTCTGTGTAATGATTTTTAATTAGAAAAGAGAAAACTGCAACCTCAAATTTTAAAAATATCTTAAACTAGTGCATAGGGCGGGAAGGAGATCTTAAAACAGGAAAGTTTCAAAAGGTAAGGATTCAGACTCCTGTTTTTGCGGTGTAAAGTAATCAAAAGAAAGACGAAATTAGTTTAATCAACTTTTGAAAAAAACCGCTTGTAATTACTTAATGGAAAAGCTTCTCCTCTGTTGCGAATATGTTTTTATATCTAATGCTGAAAAATGTAAATATTTTTTTATGTTGTCATCAGTTTTTTTACTTGAGAAATCTTTCTAACGTGCTGATTTATTTATTGGCAATATAAACTGATTAATCTCTTTAACCCTCTATAGACCACTATGAGAAATTCCCAAGGAAAAAAGTATTTTTTAGCTGAATGGTGTTCTTGTAAGTCAAATAAAGTAAATATAATAAAAAAAATGTGAAAAAGTTATTCCTTGTGTTTTTTCAATGGTAGCACTATGATTTTAAAACTTTTCTAAGCGATGCAAATGAAACTTTAAAAAAAAATTGTTTTGTATCGAATGAAAATGCATATATTTTCCTACATATAAATGGCAATTATTAATTTTTCTTCCCATTAAATATTGTTAAAATAGTAGAAAAACTTTATGGTAGAACATGTTGCAAGTAGAAAAAAAAAGAGTATATGTTACTTGTAAAATATTTTAATGTTTTCCATTCATTAATGGTAGCATCTGTGGACCCAAGCTACTACTATTAATTAAAGATAATTAACAATTAATGGTTTTATAATTAAAATTATATTTCGAAACATTTTGTCAGAAGCGGCTAAATAGTTATGTGATTTTTAAACTATGCTCTCTCCAAAGATTTTGTCTGTAAAACAAAACACAATTTCAGAACTATTAACTGTAGTCAAGTATACTTCTGCTAAAAATCTATTAAATTTTTAATAAACCATGGCTAGAAATTTCACTAATGCTTTCAAACTTTATTAGTAAATCACTCTTGGTGTCTCATAAATGGCTTACTAAGATAAAATGATTTCTTAAAAAGAGATTATATCATTTGTAAAATGAAATTCCAAATATTCATATACTAAGTATGTCCATAATTAAATTAATTCCTGTACTGTTTAGCTAAACTGATACCTGACTTACTGATTCACTGATACTGTAACAATTCTGGGTAACCATTCCAAGGTAAAATATTTAACACCACTACTCCGAAAAGATAAAAAAGTTAAGCACAGAAAGCGTAATAACATCTACACCGTTTGTACGATCCCCTTGAAATTTTCATAATTATGCATAAAAATTAGAAATTAATCTGTGATACTTTAAAAATCTGAAAATCCACTCACTCCCTAATTTTTAAGCTATTTTTTTGCCATTTTCAACTTCATTTCATTTCCGAGAGTATAAAAAGTTGACCAGTTGCATGACAAAATAAGTTGTCGCAATTGACGTCATATTTAAGTCAAAGCTTTGAAAGGAAAGTTGAGATTCAAATTCGTTTAAAAGAGCTTTTTCAGATTACATAGTTTTATTTTTTCACAAACAAAATGATATCACATGCATGAAACATTGATCTAAGATGTATGTACGCAAAATGAAATATTTCGAATGCGAAAGTTTCAGCAAGTTTTCAGAACAGAGTGAAATTCAATTTGGGTGAATAATAAAAATTGAACATCAAATTGTTTAATTTAGGTGGACGAAGATTAAATATATTGAGTGTAGACATATTTTCGTGAAAGGTTTTTGCTAGCGCCGCTGTAATTGCCTCCACAACGGGCTGTGACTTCTAGTTGTAAATAGCCTAAATTAGTGGAACTATTGTTTAAGTTTATAAAATGGGTTACAAATTAAGTAAAGTAAGCAATACGGTACGAAGGAGTACAACCTGTATCAATTAATCTATCATCATTCGGGAGTTGAAACGAAGAATAATCCTGGAAGAAATTTTTTTTAATGTTGAGATAAAAAAAAATCTTTCTAAGGAAAAATGGCAACAGTCATGCTGAACAAAAATTAAGTGTTTCCGCAAGTAACCTTGATAACGAAATGCAGTCAAGTTTCTATACTGCACTATTACTAAAAATGATATCTTATGCGGTGGGGTTAAAAAAAATAGTGATTCAATAAGCGGAGAAAAATGTATGAAAGGCAAATAAAAAAGGTCGAAACTTATTAAAAGATGACGTAATGTGCGGAGTGACATCCTATCCAGGTAACTTAATAACGAAGTTTGACTGTACTGCCTAGGATAAGAACTTGCAAAAAACAAAGAGGTTGCGAGAATGCAATTAAAATGCAATTTACAGTTTAGCCCAATAAGCCTAAGGAATGCAATCCCGATCCCGCACAAATGTTCGCGGGACTAATTCCGCGGGATTAGTATCGAAATCCCGTGAGATTGAAACTGAGAAATTTTATTACAATTTTACGGAAATTTACCAATCATTAATTGATCAAAACTTGTTGCATATGAATGTATTTTATCTCACAATACATGAGTCAATAATTAGAAATTTTAATTTAAAGTTTTAATTTTCCTAATTATCTTCCAATGGAAGTCTGGATATATAGTAATCTAAATTTTTTGCTAACTTCCCAATTTTCAAGTGAGCATAAATAGTATTTCTCTTTGCGAACAATCGCGAATCAATTATAAAAAGTTTTATTTTTTTTTTTTAATTCACGCTTTTAACTATTTTACTAAAATAAAATCAAGATCAGATTTAAGAAATTCAAGACTAAAATAAAATCAAGATTAAAAAGACGAGTGACTCTTTACAAACAAATACACATTTCCTTTTTTACGTTCTTTTTTAGCAACTAAGAACTATATAAGTATGTTATTTTGAATATCATAACTATAATTTTCGTATTTCTGTAAGTTATTGTATTAATTATCAAATAACATTAATTATTACTATTAAATTTCATGGTGCTTAAAATTCTACTTTTTCCTGTTTTTCTCTGTTGAATGAATTCTTAGATGAATGAAAAGTCAATCCCGCGGTATCAGTGAATCTCAATCCCGAAATCCCGGGAAACAAAAAACAGTGCGGGATTGCATTCCTTACATAAGCCTCGCACACGTGAAAATCACGGGCTAAGTTTTCTCCCTTTATTTCTCGTGCCCGTCATATTTCAGGGCAATAGTGTTCAAACGCCATGCGACAGAAAGATAAGAGCATTTCAATTCTTATGAACGGAATTTGTTTTGTTTATACCTCATTTTACACAACAGATGGCAATACCAGACTATTTTTAAATTAATTCGGAGATAGTTTATTTTTAAATAGACAGTAGAAGTACTCAGACACGTGCCTTTGTGATATCTTAGCTGATTTCTTTCACTTATATACAAAGAAAGCTTTAATAATACTTATTTATTTTATGAAGTAAGTTTAATAAAACTCTCCTTCAGTGTTTAAAACATACTAAATTTTTAGTTATTCTCTGCTTACTAAAAAACACACATTCAGTCACAATAACAATGAATGTTGGCTTTTCCTAGAAATTTAACTTTTTAATTTCTCCTTTCGTGCTACAAAAAAAAGTCCAAAACCCTAAAATGAATACATATTTTGTACTTGCACTTATATTTATACAATTTTGTAGAA
Organism: Cheiracanthium punctorium; assembly: GCA_038373885.1. Classification (NCBI taxonomy): domain Eukaryota; kingdom Metazoa; phylum Arthropoda; class Arachnida; order Araneae; family Cheiracanthiidae; genus Cheiracanthium; species Cheiracanthium punctorium. The sequence goes on along the minus strand of JAWZYV010003874.1, from coordinate 1,156 downwards.
TAAAAAATAGGCACTTTTATGACAGTTTTCTTGAGAATACGACTATTAAGGGGGTTAGAATGCTAATGTACATAGAAAAAAGAGTTCACTACATCCTTCATTATAAATGCTTCAAAGATTTCAATTATTCTGTTCCACTTTAAAAAGGTAGTATTTAATTACTTGAAAAAATACTTTTTAATTAAAACAACTCTCCGTTTCCAGGTTTTGGAAAACACATCGTGGAAGACTCGAAATTTCACTCCGAAGTAATAATTTTTAATTAAAAGCAGAAAAAATAGAATAATTAATTAAAAACATATTGTCGTAAAAGAATCGTTGGGACATACAAAGGCAGAAGTCTTTCAGGAGCTTCTTCAGTTATTCAGCTCTTGAAATGCAGCTTGTTAGTGTCGTTAATTAATCACTTAAATGTCCAAATTAAGTTAATCAGGTTTTTAGGAAATTAGCTGTAATTATATAATTGTGAAAGCTACAAAGAATTTAATTCTATTACGCTTTTATAGAAATATTTTCGCCGTATATCTTTTATTTTACTTTTCCCCGTGTGCTGTATTAGATCGCATATTTAATATTAATTGTCAGTTGTTTTCTGTTTCTTAAATTTAATCTATTTAAAATCAAGCAATTTAACTAATATTTCTGTTTTCCCTTTTCCTCACTCCACTTTTTACAATTCGTATTTCGCTTTTCACCGATTGCAACAGCCTTATGTTTTATTTTCTTGGAGTGATTCTTGCCTCCTGAGCAAAAAATAGATTCCATTACGGTATTATCAGTTTGTAACGGATTTATCATCCCTTTCTGTTGGCGCTGACTTTGGCATACTTTATTTTGATGCCATGCACCAACTAGGTCTTCGGAGGATTGGATGCCGAATCAAACGGGTTTACAGCATTGCCTTAACAATCTCCAACTGTGAAACTACTATCCGGCAAAACCACGTAAAGGGACAGGGCGTCTCTGTTGGTCACTAGACCTTTTTTGTTTACAAAGTGCAGAAAGTTAAGAAATTTTCGCCACTTTACAAATTGCAATTTAAGCTTTCACTGCCTGAGCAGTTTACAAGTATGAAAGTAATAGATTTTACAATAGTTATGCAGATTTTTAAAAAATAAAAATTTTGTTCTATCATTATTTATGAATACCTTCGTTA
>JAWZYV010003873.1:0-13312 GCA_038373885.1 Cheiracanthium punctorium | reverse complement strand
ACCGTGTACGCAAAATCCAATAACGACCTACTGATAAACGAGACAGGCACGTTTATTTATAGCAGTCGAAAGCGTCTGATGCAATCAATGCATTACATGATGGAAACACGAGCGAAAATTATGCAATATGTTAAAATACAGGGAAACGGCTACTGGTCTTAAACTTTTTCACGTGACTGTATTAAAATATTAAATACCAATTCATATGCTTCTCTTGGCTTTGAATTAACCTTTAGGTATTAGGAAGTATCAATTTAAGTATTAGGAAAGCTTGGAGATAAAATAAGTAGTTCTCTGAACTCCTGCAGACACTTTGCTTACAAAATATTTTAAAGTAACAAAAAAACAAAATCTCTATTGAAAAAAAAATTGTTTAAATTGTTGATTAGGATCAATTGATTTTTTAAATTACACTTTAAAAAGAAATTAGTCTATTAGTGAGAAATCTCCAGGAAACAAGACTTCTGTGTATTTTCTTATTATTATTTTTAAGGAAAGGTACCGTAAATGGTCATATCCTGGATCTTTCTCATAACTTCTTTCCTTACTGAGATACAGCCAAAATTTCACTACTTTCGAAAACTTTCTTTTGGTAGTCAAAGTCACCAAATTTGTCGGCAAGTCGCCAAAACGATTGCAAACTTTGTCGCTAAGTTCGAGGGGTTGCATACTCATTTCAATTGCAGTATCATTTGTACAATTGTCTTTTCGACAACAAACATTTTTTCGGGGAAAGCAGCATTACAATTTTGTAATTATACTAGGGGCCAAGGCCCCCAGACTCGCAACGTTCGCTTTTCGTATGAGGCATTCGGCCCCTAATAAGGCTTATTCGTAAAAAAGACATAATTTCAACAGACAAAACCCGAAGATTGGATCAGATAGAATGTTACTGAGCTACACATTGCTTTGTTCTTGCAGGTTCCTTGGTACATAAAAATTTAAACTTCACACTACAGTAGATCCCCTCCCCCTCATAACACGGAAGATATTTTGTTATGGGAATCCGTGTTGTACGGGTCCTGAGCTTTACTCCACCTGGAGTGCGGGCTCCGCTTATAATCGCTGGAAAAATTATTGGCACTCCTCAGAAACACAATGATATTTAGTATTCCCTTTCAAAAGTTATATTAATTAGGATCTAAAGCATAATAAAATCAGAACATCTGTTTCAGCTGTATTTTTAATAATTTAAAACCTATTGGACACCTTGCGAATTTGCCCCCCATGGCGATTTTTCATTATTTGGCGACTTACGTACATGTAAAAGCTACAGAACAGATAGAATAGCCTGCCACCAATGGCGACTTTTCATTATTTGGCGATTTACACATGCACACAACTTATATTTACTGTTCATTTAAGGTTACCGGAAAACCGTTATCCATATTTTCATTTACATAATCGTTTGCAGATTGGCGTACTTAGCACCAGGAATTATACCATCTCGTCGCGCTACCGAATATCCAAAGTTTACTATAACTGCTATAATGGCATAGTTAACGCCGCCAAACATTTCTACTGGTAGCAAATAATCCAGCTGGACCGTTAAAATAATCTGCATTTTAATTATGTTTCACTTTCAAGATATTAGTTATTCTGTTTTGGGAAAAAGAATAATCGCTAATTCTAAACTCCTTTTGTCTAAGCGAACTTACTATTTGAAAATTGTCAACTTTGTGTAACACATTTTGAGTTACTTATTTCATATAGTTTTTATTTTGGCGTAAAATGGGCGTAATTCTAACTCATGTTTGTAAATTTCACGCAATTCTAGGTACTTGGAAACGCTTTGTTGCAAAGGAATGAATGATTTTATGCCAAATCTGGCAACCATTATGTTTATTTTTTCAGTTTTGTATTAATATCTTCTAAAATAATTCGATTTCCGAAATTTAAGTCAGCTTAGCAGGTTCCTCGGAATTTTTCGAATCTGTGGGCACCTTAGTCGAAACTCAAATCCCCACGGTTTAGGAGGAGATAAGTCCACAACCTTTGAGAGCGCCAGCGGCCTTTACTTTTTTTTAGAATAGAGAGACTAGGGGCCAAGGCCCCCCGACTCGCTACGCTCGCTTCTCGTATGAGGCATTCGGCCCCTAATCAGGCTTATTCGTAAAAAAAGACATAATTTCAACAGACAAAACCCGAAGATTGGATCAGATAGAATGTTACTGAGCTACACATTGCTTGGTTCTTGCATCGAAGACATTTTGTAATGGGAATCCGTGTTGTACGGGTCCTGAGCTATACTCCACCTGGAGTGCGGACTCCGCTTATAATTGCTGGAAAAATTATTGGCACTCCTCAGAAACACAATGATATTTAATGTTGCCATTCAAAAGTTATATTAATTAGGAGCTAAAGCGTAATAAAATCAGAACATCTAATTCAGCTGTATTTTTAATAATGTTAAGCCTTTTGGACACCTTGCGAATTTGCCAACCATGGTGATTTCTCATTATTTGGCGACTTGCGTACATGTAAAGTTAATAAAAGCTACGGAACAGATAGAATAGCCTGCCACCAATGGCGACTTTTCATCATTTGGCGATTTACACATGCTCACAACCTATATTTACTGTTTATTTAAGGTTACCGGAAAAGCGTTATCTATATTTTCATTTAGATAATCGTTTGCAAATTGGCGTACTTAACACCACGAATTATACCATCTCGTCGCGCTAGCAAATATCCAAAGTGTACTATAACTGCTATAATGGCATAGTTAACGCCGCCAAATATTTCTACTGGTAGCAAATAATTCAGCTGGACGAGAACCGGCTTTAAAATAATCTGCATTTTAATTATTTTTCATTTTCATTTTCAAGATATTAGTTATTCTGTTTTGGAAAAACGAATAATCGCTCATTCTAAACTCCTGTTGTCTAAGCGAACTTACTATTTGAAAATTGTCAACTTTGTGTAACACATTTTGAGTTACTTATTTCATATAGTTTTTATTTTGGCGTAAAATGGGCGTAATTCTAACTTTTGTTTGTCAATTTCACGCGATTCTAGATACTTGGAAACGCTTTGTTGCAAAGGAATGAATGATTTTATGCCAAATCTGGCAACCATTCGGTTTATTTTTTCAGTTTTTTATAATTATCTTCTAAAATAATTCGATTTTCGAAATTTAAATCAGCTTAGCAGGTGCCTCAAAACTTTTCGAATCTGTGGGCACCTTAGTTGAAACTCAAATCCCTACGGTTTAGGAGGAGTTAGGTCAACAAGCTTTGACAGCGCCAGCGGCGGCGACAGCGGTCTTTACTTTTTTTTAGAATAGAGAGATACCCAAATTAAATTTCATGCTGTTCTGGAAACTCGCGGAATCTTTTCGCAAACGAAAGATTTCGTTTTGTGTGCACAGCTATTTCTGTGCACACAAAAATAGCTGTGCACACATCTCACGTTCATGCAAACTCATGTTCATGCAAACGATTTATTTGTGAAAAAAAAAAATGATAATAAACTGTGTAATCTGGAAAATATTTTTTAAACGAATTTGAATCCCAATTGTATGACGTCATATTCACTTGAAAAGGGTAATTTTGTCACGCAAATGATTTACTTTTTTGACTCTCGGAAATAAAATGCTGCTGAAAATAGCGAAAAATCGCTTTAAAAGGAGGGAACGGGTGGTTTTTCAGATTTTTAAAGAAGCGCAGATTGTTTTCTATATTTTTATACATGATCATGAAAATTTTCAAGCGGATCGTGCAAACGGTGAAGAAGTTATTAGGATTTTTGTGTTAACTTTGTAAATTTCACGCGATTCTAGATACTTGGAAACGCTTCGTTGCAAAGGAATGAATGATTTTATGCCAAATCTGTCAACCATTCTGTTTATTTTTCAGTTTTTTTATTAATATCTTCTAAAATAATTCGATTTTCGAAATTTAAGTCAGCTTAGCAGGTTCCTCGGAATTTTTCGAATCTGTGGTCATAGTCAAAACTCAAATCCCCACGGTTTGGGAGGAGATAGGTCCACAAGCTATTGACAGCGCCAGCGACCTTTACTTTTTTTTAGAATAGAGAGATTCTCTGATCAGTTTATCTGATCTCTGCTAGCTGCATTTCTTCTGCAGGTATTCTGGGAAAATGGTAACAAAGAAAGCAAGCAGCCGTTGTTGGTGCTAACTTATCTAGAAGTAATGTACCGGTGATCCAAAAGTCAGGACAAACTTTAAAAATTAATAATTCGAAAACTGAATCAAGATACAAAGATACGGTTTGCACAAAACGGATGGAAAAGAAACAGGGTTTTGTTTGGCAACGAAACGAAAATAGTTCTGTTGGCGAACAACAGATGGCGCTATAGTGGTTTATTTCATCAAAAGATGATTTACAAATGAAAAAAATGTTGACAACTTACAAGTCAGCTTAATTACAGTTAATTGGTACTACAGTAAATTTTCAATGTGCTGCCCATTATTCAAAAGTGCAGTTGTGAGACGAGTCACCACACCGTTCACAGCATTTAGTAGCATTTCTTGCGTTACGGCAGACACATTTTGGCGGGTGGCATCTTTCAATGCTGCTAGTGATGCCGGTTGGTCGCGGTACACTTTTGACTTCAAGAATCCCCACAGCCAAAAGTCACAGGGCGTAAGATCGGGAGATCTTGGAGGCCATGGTTGATTAAAGTAGTGACTGATAATGCAATCCTCCCCAAATGTTGAGCGTATCAGATGTTGCACAGGCAGAGCAATGTGAGGTGGTGCTCCATCTTGCATAAAGGTGACTGTTTGAAGTGCCTGCGTCACGCTTGCAGTTCAGGAATAATGTTGTTCTGTAACAGTACTGCATATCGCTGTCCAGTGACAGAAATTGTTTTGAAACCCGTCTGTGTAACTTTCTCGAAAAAAAAATGGACCAATTATGAAATCAGCAGTGAAGCCACACCAGGCTGTCACTTTAGGCTGTTGCGAGGGTACCTCAAAAAATTCATGTGGATTTTCTGTGGTCCACACTCGACAATTGTGGGTGTTAAAAGCGCCAGAATGTGTGAAATGCGCCTCATCCGTCCAAAGCACAGTGTGAAGTCAATAGTGCTACTCTCCCATTTTATTGAATACCCAATTGGCAAAATCTCGACGAGAGTCGAAGTCAGGAGGTTTCAGTTCTTGGTTATGTTGCAACATATAGGGATACCGTTTCAGAGTTATTCGCAGTGCTCTCCACACACTTCCGTACAACACTCGTGCCTGCCTCGAAACTTCTCGGGCACTGCTCTTCCCATGTGCAGAAATCGCCGATATGGATTGCACCGTCTGCTCCACTGTCGTGACAACAGCAACGGCTGTTGAGGGACGACCACTTTTTGCACGTGACGCCAAAGATCCGGTAGATTCACATTTCTTCATCATTTTGATCAATGCAGAAGGCGTTATTGGTTCTTTTCTGCCTCACATGCCCTTCGTGCAGCGATATGCTCACTACATGAAGCGCATACCGCTGTGGCACTTTTCGCATTCTTATAATAAAGTTTGACTCCGACAGCGCCATCTGTTGGACACCAAGAGAACTATTTTCGTTTCGTTACCACACAAAACCCGGTTTCTTTTCAATCCGTTTGGTGCAAACCGTATCTTTGTATCTTGATTCGTTTTCGAATTATTAATTTTAAAGTTTGTCCTGACTTTTGGATCACCCAGTACTTATACCGTGTGAGGAGAAGGAAAATAAAGTGATAGTAGCTCTTGGAATTCGAGTTATTTACTGATAAAAAACACTTTCCGTTAGTTATAAAATATATCTTTTAGCCGTTTCAGACCAGACGTCACACAATTGAGGAAGCAAATTTTGAAAAAAAATTACAATTTTGAAACAAATTACAAAACATTTCAAATTTTGTAACAAATTTTGTAACAAATTACATCATCACAAATTTTGTAACAAATTACAAAACATTTCAAAACATTTACACGGTAAATATTAATAATTTTAAGTTTAAAACGTTTGAGTATTTTTATGATAATTTAAGAGCCATTATTTTTTTTTTATTAGAAATTTAATGGCTGTTATTTTAAAAAGATACATATACGTCTATTCGAGAGAAATTATTTAATCAAGTCTGAAGGGCTTTAAAAGGGCGAGGATTATGTGCAAAAAGTGAAAACGGCATTGCCCCAAACAAAAACACTACTAAATCTGCTGTAAATTTAGCACTTCATAACTCATCCTCTTTAGACAGCAACCTTCTCAAATACATTAATTTTATTATCTGCTCTTTTTTGTATCATTTTCCTTTTAACATTTCTTAATAGCAGGTTTATTTTTAGATGTGCTTCAGTTTGAAAATTCCTCAGTGTAAAAATTTTGCTGCTAAAAAAGTAATTGATATTTTTATTTTATTTTTTTTCATTGCACAATACGTTCATCAAAAGAATGATAATAATGAAAACTATACGCATATTAAAAATGACTAAAATACTGCAGTCATTCATATATTTAACCCATTAAGCGCCAAAACTCCCGTTACGGTGACATCTATTATATACTTTTTTTTCTTAAAATATTTTAACCCAATTTAAGAAATACACATTTTATATAAACATTTACACTATAGGGTGTGTTATATAGTGTATATGGGTGTGTTATATAGTGTATATGGGTGTGTTATATAGTGTATATGGGTGTGTTATATAGTTATATAGTATATTGCGTTAAAATATTTTAAGAAAAAAATATATAATAGATGTTCCCGTAACGGAAGCTTTGGTCCTTAATGGGTTAATATGTTTTATAAAGTCTGAAAAAATGTGTTGCATTTAATAAAATGAAAGTAACATTCTTTCATACTGCTGGAGCATGAGTATCTTCTTATTATTAAAAATTCCGCTCAGGGATGTAGCTGAGACTCTAGCCATAAGAGATTATTTTATAAGAGATTATGTTTAAAAAACTCCCAGGAAAATATATTTCTACGGCGTTTCATTAGATAACACAAAGCCTAAATTCTGACATCAGAACTCCATCTTATATTACTTTAAATATGATATATATATATACATTTCTTTCCACGTGTAACTTCAATAAATGAAAGTTATATGTTTCAATTATTTAAATAATGGATCCTTTTTCATTCCCTTTAGTATTTTTTTATGGAGCTTTGCAAATCAGTTAACATTAATCTTAATGTTAATCTTTTCTAAACTTTAAAGAGAATTTAAAGGTTGAATTTTTTATAAGAACCGGAATAGCTAAGTAAAATGTTAACTGAAAATATTCTGATGTGATCTTATTCACTTTTAGTTACACTGTAAAAACGAGATACTGAGAATTAGACAAAATGTATACATTTCTAATCACTCAATCATCGTGTAATATCTCCGAGTACTTTATTATTAAATTTAAGCAACACATGCACACATTTTTTGAGCTGTAATTTATATTTAAGCACGTCATGCAGATAGATGCATCTGTATGTACTCATTTTAAGTATTTTTGTTCCAGCGTATGGTAAAATTAAATTGTTTATAAGGAAATAAAGAGAGACAAAAAAAAAACGTTTTAATAAACGATATCTTTAAAGACCGATGAGTTATTAATATTAGCTTTAAATTAAATTAGAATTCCTTATGCAGGATCGTATATACAGAATAAACTCAATCAGACCATTTTAATTCAATTTTAAAACTCCCGTTATTAAAACCATGTCCTCTGAAACTGCAAATTAATACCAGTCTCTCGCTAAACAGTAGCTGCTCCAATATTCATGGAGTGCCTGATAGCAGTCCAATTACAGTTAATTACACATGTTTCAAAAACTGCATGGAAGTCTTCAGAGGCGGAATTCTGCAATTAATACAGATAAAATTAAATTGAATGCAGTCCATTCACGACAAACTATTCATAATTAGAATTAGCAATTGAACTAAAAGTAAAATAAAAGTTAGGAACACAATTTGTGAAGAATTATTTATAAGTTTAGATTACTTTTAACTGTGAATTACTGAAAACCTTAAGCATGACGTGTTTTGACAAAGGATTAAGCTCAACTTGAACGGTTTTATGAAAAAAAAAATTCAATGTCCTTATAAGTTTTAATATATCTCCGTGTGTGAACTTGCAGTGTGAATTTACGAGATGAACTGACTCAACTATCCGGGGATTCTTTTACGACTTTCATAAGCGTGAAATCATAAATTGAAAATTGTATATGATTGAATAATTATGCCGCAAACTTTACATCATATTCGCAATTTGTGCTATTCTAAATAGCTCCTCGAGATTGCACAGTTTGATATGTTTCATGAGATCGAAGCATGGATCTAATTATTTAAATTAAGGTAATATTAGAAGATATGTTAAGATAATACGGATTAAAGCACAGTACAACGTGTTAATAAATATTTCGTGAAATGAAGTGTTAATTACTTTAATCATTCTCAACGGTGGGCGCCTTGCAACTAACTAAAGGATAAGTAAGCCGAATGTTAATATATATCTCCGATAGTTCAAATAGAAAAGACTACTTGAATGTGATTTTTTTGAAGTAAAACTTCTGTAGGCGAAACTAGGGAGTAACTCAGATTTTTTTTCTGACGGAAGTAACGCTCAGTAAAGGAAGTGACGTATCTTTTTCCCCCTTGCTTCCTCATTTGCGGAACAGTTCTCGGGCGTTCGTTCCCGAAAACGTCGACTGTGCTCCCTGCGCGTCGACATTATTCCCTACCTGCTTTGAAGCAAGATCTTGTCTGATGACTCTGTTCAGTGGGTAAGTGGAACGGCTCTTGTCAGAGCCACTGTGTGAAGTCTTTCGCTGAACAGGCGGCGATCCTGCTGACTGTCTCTCACTGTTGTTACAGGCGGCGGCCGAACCCGTCACCTGCGATAAACAAGGCCTACGCACCAAATACAGAAAGTGGCACTAAAGTGCATTCCGTGGACAAGCTCCGTTGCTTTACTCACATGTTTTCAATGGCATTAATACAATATTTAATGGAATTATGAGTAAAAACTTGACATGATTGGTTGCCATGATACATAAATATTGTTTGTCTGTATTTAAATAATATGTAATATTTTAATATTGCTCATGTGTTTTTGAGTTATTTATAATAATGAGTCAAATGTAATTTTTTAAACAGAATAATACTTCGTGCAAAAATATCAGAGGAAAACAAAGGTTTAAGAACACTGTCACTGAAAAACGCAATAATAGACCCTACGTGCATTCGATACCAACCGACTGAAGAAAACATCAGTTTAGGAACACAGTTAAAGAAAAATACCACAAGATAGACATTCTCTCGATTCAAACCCTACGGGAAAACATTTTAAGAAAACAGTGAAGAAAATAATAGTTCAACACGGACACTTCCTGGATGCTAACCCGACATCCAGACGGAACAACGGTTTAAGAACACGGGTATGTAACACCACAAAGAAACAAACACTGGCTGCAAAGGGTTTAAGATCATAATAAAAGAATAACATTAACATCACAATATAGGACACTCCGTGGATTCTAACCCAACCTCACGGCACCTCGGAGCAACGGTTTAACACGAGGATGGAACACCACAAAGAAATGGATCCTGGCTGCAATCATTCCCAAACAATAGACAGAACCCGCATCTTAAAAACACGGATACAGAATAATAATTCGAAACCTACCAACAGACGAAATCAACGTTTAAGAATACGATGATAGAAAAATTTACACTACCTGCATTCGAACCCAACAATCAGAGGAAAACATCAGTTAAAGAACAGAATTAAAGTATAATACTAGACTATGGACATTCCCCCCATTCAAACCCAAACTCCAGATTGAACAATGGTATAAGAAAAGAGTTAAAGAATAATACTACAACATGGACACTTCCTGGATTCTAAATAATTATCATGAATTACCGGTGATTCTTACTGGAGATTTTAATGTTAATTTTGGCTATCAAGAATCTCAGCCATCAGTTGATTTTTAAAAAGAAAAATTGGATTTAACTATGAATACTTCTCGACTTCAATCAATAACGCGTTTCGGTACAACGATAGATGCTGTATTTTCAAGAAAGTTAGCAAATTAATGGCCTTATCACATTAAAGGGAAAATCCGAGCAACTTCGCGCTGGACCGACTTTTCCGATGGACTTGAAGGAGTGGTTATCTTTAAGGATTTCAAAAGTAAACAAACTCTCTCCGACGCCAAATAGTCATCGCATTGCTGATTTGGCGTGTAGGTTCATATTTTACTTATCGTGCGTTGGTATATTTACATCGGATCGGCAGCAATTTCGGCAGCATCGGATGGGCAGCAATCTCTAATTCCAAAGTCCACTTGAACGCGGCCATAATTTTATTTACACGTGATTCTGACATCGAGCCAAGCTTCGGTAGTAGTCGCCATTGCTTGAAATTGCTTATGACGTAGCAGGAAGAAGTACTCTGATTGTCCGAAATTTCGTCCGACTCGGATTTTTTCCTTCGGAAAGGAAAAAGTTGGAGTTCGCGGTCGTCAAGGTAACGGCAGAGAAAATCGGCCGGAAACTTGATTTGCAAGGAAAATTGGTCGGATTTTTCTCAGTGTGATAGCCCTATTAGAGAGTAAAATTTATATTTCACAGTATAGTTACCACAAACCTATAATTTCATACATAAAATATTATGATGACATTCAAGTTCCTATTTCCAATGAATAATATGAATATAACATTTATATAATCTTTGTAAAGTACATGAATAATAAATATAATTATATTATAATATGATATTTATTTTAAGTTTAATAATTTCAGTGATATTTGTCGTAAACGTCAAAGAAGTTTTACTTCAATCGCACGTAAAGATTACACGCACACCCTTTTTTTATTTTAATTACTTATTTTATTTTTGTATCGGCTGTCCTATTGCAAATTCAATAGGAAACAAACATTTATTAGTAATGATTCTTTACTTCTAATAAATATCCTTTATTTCTTATACAATATATCTAGTAGAACAGAAACGATCGAATCTGAAAAATTAAGTAAATTAAGTAATCGTTGAATTTATTTATAGTTTTACATGGCTAAGGAATGGATTTGGATATACAACGAGTATTGATTAGCGACAGATGGGTGCAAAAGCGTCAGCCTCTCAAAGTAAAATACTAGACACCCGTTGAATGATTAGTTACATAAGCATCCTCCAACGACGCATAGAGGCGAATCCCGATGCAGTATACTGCTAACGTATGCATGCGTACAACATAAACTTAATGATTGCGACTCATACCGCTATCTTAGAGACAAATTTCGTTCAGCTCTTTTAGAATACGTTGATGAGCTCTTTCAGAATACGCGGTAATCGTCCTATATCCAAGTCAGAGATCTAAGAATTAGCCATTGTGTTCAAACTTTAAACGTGATACAGCTTTCGGACAAAAAAAAAAAGAATCAAATTGCGTAAAAGACTACAAAAAGTTCATTTCTCTCAGTAACTCTGGCAAGAATTTCGAAGAAAAAATGTTAAACATCTGTTGTTAAACAAGCCCCGATTACAAATTTTCATTGGGTTATATATCGGGTATAACCATGTAACTGAAATGCTTTTCATCCGGGTTTTTCTTCCTAGCGAGAGAGCGGGAGTATTTCACGAGAGGCTGGGCAGAGCGGATTAAATTGTTCTCTGGAGATTTGGCGTGCAGTCAGACTTCTTTGGCAAGAGTCGTTTCTCCCGCTGTTATACACTGCATGCTAGGGGTTGCCGACCGCACCGCAAGTTGATCCGCGAAAAACAGTAGAGTTAGAAATTCCATGTTCTTTTCCTAATATTTTTTTATTTTATTTGTTGATTAATTGTTCTAAATATATATTTTAATGCATTTAAAATTGCAGTCTAAAATTACAAATCTAAAATTTTTATTCATATTTAAATGCATGCATTTAAATATGAATAAAAAATTTTAGATTTGAAGGTAATATGTTACGGAAATAAAAAAGAAACAGTGAACAGTTAAAAAGCAATCATCATTTGGCTTTTGTATGAATTTACATACGATTAGAGAAAACCCTTCTTTATTAAATGGTTAGTCCGGGGTTTTAGCAATTAATAGATATGGATTATAGATGCAGATAAACTCTTCGGGTTTAAACCTATATGTTTCCATGGATGCAGATTGAAGCGAGGACGAAAATTGCATTACTGATTCTTGTAGGATACTGAAAGATTAATATGGGCTAGCAATAATGTGTGTAACAACAAAGAATAATAACCGCTCGTCTTTGTAACGGTAAGAAAGTAAATGTTAAACTTTGTGTAAAGTTCATTTACATATAATCTATATTTATAAAATACTAAATTCTTTTAATCAAGCACAAACTACTAATTCAATGAAAGAAAAAACTAATTCGTATTCAAGAACGATTTTTTAAGACTTTCTTTGGACCATTTTGTTTCAGTGAAAAATTAATAAGGTAAATAGCTAAAAACTTAAAATTAAATGAGAAAGCAAATTCTAGATAATTTTTTTACTGTTGACTTTGTTTTAAACCGCAAAAGATTTCTTATTTGTTTTAAATACAACTTACTGTAATTCAGTCAAAACATTGTCTATGTATAAAGACAGGGGGGGGGGGGGAAAAAAAAAAAAAAAAAAAAAAAAAAAAAAATGAACGGTGAAATCTGGAAATTTCTGGTATTGTCAATGACATTTTGTCTTTTTTTTTTTCCAATGGCAAAGGCAAGAAAGAAGTAAAACATTAAGAAAAAATAAAAAGATAACAAGAAAACTGTAAATAACTGCGAGATAAAATTTCATGCTCAAACGTTGAATTTCCCAATTTTCCATTATTGTTATTGCATAAATAAATATGTACTTTTTAAAAACCCACCTCCTCCCCCTCTAACACCTTACTTCTATTCCATAGCAGTGTATGTAAATATATTGCAACAGAAAAAGAATGTGGAAGCTCTACTGTTTTTCGCGGATCAACTTGCGGTGCGGGCAGCAACCCCTAGCGTGCAGTGTATAACAGCGGGAGAAACGACTCTTGCCAAAGGAGTCTGACTGCACGCCAAATCGCCAGAGAGCAATTTAATCCGCTTTGCCCAGCCTCTCGTGAATATTTCATCATATGCCTTTTTTGGAAGCTTTTCGGTAAAAAAAATTGACCGCTTAAAGGGTTAATTCCCAGATTAGCAGTTGATTTGTGCCCGTGTCCCGATTGTGGCGTGTCCTACATTAAATGAATATGCTTTATTCAATAAAGTTCTTCTACATTATAGAGTGGTATGCTTTAATGGCTGATTGGAAGTTCAGAAGGCTTCATAACTTGCGTAAAGGTCCACTGTCTGCAGTAGTACTGAAATTCGCGATGAAATC
>JAWZYV010003872.1:0-11128 GCA_038373885.1 Cheiracanthium punctorium | reverse complement strand
GTTTGGAAGGATTTTCGCAAAATCTTAAAATCCCAATCAAGGATTTTTTAAAAATTGGACGCCTATGTTTTAAGTTGAGTGACCCGCCTATCATGACACCCAATTTCATATCATTCCGCTTCAGTCGTTTTTTACGTGATGCTTAAACAAAAAAAGCGTCACGGACAGAATGACAGACAGACCAAACTTTTTTTTGAGGGTCGCATCGGATTCCCGGGTGCTTGAAACGGATAGAAATCGCAAAATTTTTGATTCCAAGAAATGTACAGACAAAAGTCTAATTTTATTCTATATAGATTAACATAACAAGAAGCTTGTTTGCGCGTTTTCTTACCAACTAAAAATGCCCAGACCTGTTATCCCATAATTTAATCTCCTTACACTATTACCTTAAAAACAGTACATGCCCCGTTTTGAGGAAGAAAATAAATACACTATTGCCGAAAAAGCAGTAATGTCCCGTTGTGAAGGAAAAGAATAAAGGGTCACGTTATTCTAACAGTCCGCTTAGATCAGAAGCTCTCACAAAAGCTGTATTTCTCACGCAAAATAAAACACATCCACAGGTAGAAATTCAGTAGAAATATTCGAGGGATAACACTAAAAGTCCCTCGAGACTCAGCAATCAAGAATGGACGCACAGCACTTTAAAATCAGCTTCGAAAAGCAAGCCAAAACACTGCTTCTGCAGCGTCCATACAAAGCGTAACACAGCAAACTCACTCCACAAGAGCCCAACTCGCACTGAACAGGGGCCACTGACAGCTTGTATTTATAGTCGACGCAGAAGCTACAAGAACCTAACATTTCCAAAAAAGTACTTCTCCAAGATTCCACATAAAGCGGGAATTTTGATGACGTCATAGAAGAGAAATGTTAGGTTATTATGTGATTTTAATGCAGCAAAAGCAACTTTACAAGCCCCATAAGGGAAAATCGCGCCAAGCTTGGCGAATTTTGGCGAAATATAGCCAAATTGGGCGCCAAAAATGGGGGGCTCTGACAGCTTGTATTTATAGTCGACGCAGAAGCTACAAGAACCTAACATTTCCAGAAAAGTACTTCTCCAAGATTCCACATAAAGCGGAAATTTTGATGACGTCATAGAAGAGAAATGTTAGGTTATTATGTGATTTTAATGCAGCAAAAGCAACTTTACAAGTCCCATAGGGAGAATCGTGCTAAGCTTGGCGACTTTGGCGAAATTTTGCCCCATTGGGCGCCAAAAAATAAGTCCCCAAAAGTGAAGTGACTGAAGTCGTAGGACCCCTATTTCTCGAGATTTCTAGAACCGCCGTTTTTTTTTTTTCTGAATGAGCGATCCGGCCGTTACTACAATACTTTTTTTTTTTTTTTTGAGATTTTTTTAAAAATTTACCATAGGAATTCCATAATTCTAATCTGAATTTAAGAAAATTTATAGAATAAATTATTCTAAAGTATGTGCTGATAATTTCAAGTGCAGCCCGGCAATATTTGCTGTATCCCACGAACCGCCACTGCTTTTTAACCCTTTAATGCGCAGTGTTCCAGCTCTGGGAACACCCAACTCGGACGTTTTGACTGTGGTCCGTCACGAAGACTAGATTGGATTTCTATAAAAATAGTGGCGGGTGACACAGCTCCACGAGAATCCTTTGCTTTTGAGCACGTCCTTTCCCCGTAAAAAAAATTAAAAAATGGTCACGATTCTTTTGAACAGCACTGATATCTGCTGGAAAATGGAATAATGCGAGAACAGCTGGATAGATGGCCCCATGTGGAAAAAAGGGCAGCCGTTGCCCATCGCTCGACTGGACGACCCGCGAGAGGGCGGACGATCGAAACGTTCATCGCGTGCCACAGATCGAGAGACCCTTTTTTGACGCAGCCAGCTGTCGTCAAAAATTTTAATTTTGTCGTTTTTTTTTGACGTTAATTTGTCGTTTTTAATTTTTGTGTTTCTATTAGCATTTTTACTTTCCGAACATGTAGCATGTAAGGAAAGTATTGTCATCCTGAAACAATTCGACTTCGAGATTTGGGTGTATGGACACGTTTGGAGGTCTTCTGAATTCATGGATGCTGTTTTTACGAGATGTATGTATGTGTGTGTGTGTGTATGTGTGTGCGTATGTGTGTATGTGAGTGAACACGATAGCTCCTAAACGGAGTATTCGATTGAGCTCCAATTGGGTATATACGTTATAAACCACCGTCGCAAGACCGGTATTGATTTGGGTGTGTATAGGTTTTACAGTTTTTCTACAGGGCTACGACCCAGATTTCGTTTACATTATGGCCTATGGAGAGACATTCTTGAAAGTGAGGTAACGTTTAAACGGTACATTCGATGGAACTTCAATTTGGTATATATGTTTGAATGATTCATCGATTCAAATTGATTTAAATGCTGGGTCATGATCTTAATCGTAAGTGTTCGGAAAGTCGAGTGGAGTCACTACAGATTTTTTGAAAGAGAATTCTGAAAAGTGCTGCCGCTACTAGAGATGAGACGGGCTCAGCCCGAGCCCGAAAGCCCGGGCTCGGGCTTGGGCTCGTGAAAAATGTCTCCTTTATTGAACATACTCCTTGAAACAGATTTTAAAAAGTGATTCAAAAGTGGTAAATAGAAGTACTTATTTAAAAAAAAAAAAAAAAAAAAGTTGCGTCACGGGTGCCTAGAAGGTTCGTGAAGCTCTCTGGGTATTTTCAGAACGGCCGCTTACATTGCTTAGTGAGTCATGAGATCGGACATTATTGGATAAACATGGCTGTAAAGAATTAGAAAGTGCATTGAGAGTTGGCAACTATACTAATGACTATGTCATTTTATCGCTCATCCCCTTTATTGAAAATTGTCGCAAAAAATGCTACATAAAAGTATGCGACATCATTTTACATATATTTAAGTACCGTAATTTCCGGCTTATAATCCGCAGCGATAGATAATCCGCAGGCGCCTTTTTTTCAAGTAGAAAAAAATATTTCTTTAGATAATCCGCAGCGGTAGGTTATCCGCGGATAGTATGGCGATCCTTTGACCAAAATTGGTAATTATTTTCTATGTATAGTGAGGTGTTGCGCCTTCTATAGGCAAAAATGGCTTTATCCTACTTTCTAAGAGAGGTGTCCCCTCCTAAAGATTTAACTTCGTGGTAGAAACTCACGTTATCAGGAACACAAATGCTAAAATTACAGTTACACTTGGTAATTTTTAGTGAGTGCGAAATACGAACATACGTTCATTCATATTTTCGTATAATAATGCACATCCCTCTGTCTTAAAGAATTGTATCACGCAGGGGCGTAGTCAGAAATTTTTCATGGGGGGGGGGTTACAACTACTACAACTCATATACCGTAATTTCCGGCTTATAATCCGCAGCGATAGATAATCCGCAGGCGCTTTTTTTCAAGTAGAAAAAAATATTTCTTTAGATAATCCGCAGCGGTAGGTTATCCGCGGATAGTATGGCGATCCTTTGACCAAAATTGGTAATTATTTTCTATGTATAGTAAAACCACAGTATTAATATTAGAATCGGCTTACTGTAAAACATTTCCTACTAAAAATCTATTGTTATGAATGAGAATTATCAAACATACTTTGACGGTCATTTTTCGATTTAAATCACAATTGATACACAATTTTTAAGCTAGGCATTCTACCTGTAAGGCCCAAGAACTGTATTATGAAATTAATCAAATATAAGAAAGCGAACATTTCTTTTGGAACAAACAAAACAAAATGTATGGTAGCATGCAGAATGCTTATCGCATATTTTGTAACATGGTAATTATTTAGTCAAGTGACATTATTATAAGAAAAACAAAATTGAACTGAGACCTACCTTTTTACTGGAATAATACTTATACAAACAATAAACCTTTTCTGGAATAATATATAGACAGCAAATATACTGTCTAAATATACTGGAAAAAAAGAAATGAACTTTTATTTTGTTTTTATAAAGTTTTTTATTGTAAAATCTGAAGGCTTCAGGAAAAATTTCAGCAGATAGTACGCAGCGATGCATAATACGCACTGGATAAATTTTCATCTTTTTTAGTAGATAATCCGCGGATTATAAGCCGGAAAATACGGTACTATTAGTTCACAACATGTGTAATCTATTGTTACACTATTTCGTAAGCTGTAGAATAGGTATCCCATGTATTTTTCTATCAATAGGTTACAATCCTAAAAATTTCAACATAGGGTGACCAGCGAGCGATAAAACGACAAAGTCAATTAATATTGTTTTAATATATCAATAAAAATTAGAGGGGTTCAGGGGGGGGGGCTCTCCCCCCCCTGACGAGGCTCGAACAGCCGAGTTATTTGTCTTTAATTTACACAAACGGCAAAATTGGTGATATTCTATCAATGAAGTAAATGAATTTTCTTTAGCTCGGATTAAGGGGTTAGGGGTAGTCAGAATTTTCAAAAAATTGATTTTTTTTTTTTTTTTTTTTTTTTTTTTCATTTTCTTAAAGTATAGTATCTTAAAAATATTCTCTGAAAGTTTGAAGTGAATCCGACAGATAATATTTCTGAATTCTTTCGAGTTATTTAGCGAAGAATAAAAGGCTCTCGAGCGGTCTAATATTTCCGAGAACAGTTAGCTAGCGGCATAATTCTTCCTTACCTCCTGAAGTTTTAAAAGCAATCAAGCCTATTTATGAAGATCTTAGTAATGAAAATTTACTTTCAAGATGTGTAGGTGGATTTAATCAAAATAATAATGAGAGCTTCAACCAACTAGTGTGGAAAATATGCCCAAAAACTATATCAATACTAGTTTTACCATTGTTCAAATTGCCGCATACGTAGCTATGAGTCTATTTAATGAAGGGACAAAGTCATTATTAGTAATAATGAACACACTGGGACTTAGTTGTGGGCCTAATTCGCATCGGTATACTGAAAAAACCGATAGTGCACGTGTAAAAGTAGCTGATCAGCGCGCTAACGACAACACTCGCGAAGGTAGAATGCGACGTAGACAACAACAAATTGATGTTTTAGAAAGTTCTACAACGGCTGAAGAACTCTTATAGGGTCCAGGAATAGATGACTCAGTGTAAGTATTGAAATTATTCGTATTACTGTACATCAATCGACTGTAAAACTTTAAATGCGTTTTTCTCAAAACTATGTTTTTTGAACTGGTGACCACTGTAACTCAAAAACCGCTCGATAGATTTGAATGAAACTTATACAGCTTTTAGAAAACATAAAAAGCTAGTGCCTGATCGAAGGATTTTTTTTTTTTTAAACTTCGATTTTTTATAAACAATTAATTGTTGGTTTTTTCCCGAAAATCTGCAAAAAAATTTCCAGAGACCGCCATTTTGTTAATTTTGAAAAAAAAAAAAGCTTCGATCAGGCACAAGATTATCTATCCATAAAAATAATCTTTTTTGTTTCATTGATTTTAGATGAATCTCCAAGGAGCTGTAATGGTCACCGCAAGGACCCATTATTAAAACCTGTTCAACTTAGACCGCCATAACTTGTAAAATAATTATTATTTTTTTTTTTGAAATTTAAGTGAAGTAATGTTAAAGTATGATGAAATGATACTATGTTTTTACTTATGTGAAATAAACTTAATTACTAGTAAAAAAAAAATTAATAAAAAATGGCACTTTTTCACGTCTCTGACTGACTACCCCTAACCCCTTAAAAATCTTCGGGCTCGGGCTTCAAAAAATGAGCCCGAACTCATCTCTAGTCGCTACATAAAATACGGAATGGAACTCGTTCGAAAACAGTTCATTAATATAATCCGTGGTCCACTTTTAGGAATGAACCCGCATGGGAGGCGCGCGCACTTCCTTCCTTTTGGGTCAGCTCAAGATGCGGGGTCCCCCCCCCTCTCTCCCCTTTTCTCATCTTCACTCACTCTTCCATCTGGCCATCCAAGTAAGCACTCCTCTTTCTATCTCTCTGTGAACTACTCAAATAGGTGTTTTACGTTAATTTTGTAAAATAATGGTTGGCTGTACCGTAAAACCTATACAGCTTGATAACAGGTCTTGCCCATAGTATAAAAACACATTACGGACAAAAAAAAAATAAATCTATATAAATAAAATTAGACTTTTGTCTGTACATTTCTTGGAATTCAAAAATTTTGCGATTTCTATCCGTTTCAAGCATCCGGGAATCCGATGCGACCCTCAAAAAAAAGTTTGTCTGTCTGTCATTCTGTCATTCTGTCCGTGACGCTTTTTTTGTTTAAGCATCACGTAAAAACGACTGTAGCGAATGGTACGAAATTGGGTGTCAGGATAGGTGGTCACTCAACTTAAAACATAGGCATCCAATTTTAAAAAAATCTTGATTGGATTTTCAGATTTTGTGAAAATCGTTTCAAACTGCGTAAATTTGTGTTCAAGCATCACGCAAAAACGACTGAAGCGAATGATATGAAATTGAGTGACATGATAGGTGGTCACTCAACTTAAAACATAGGCGTCCAATTTTTAAAAAATCTTGATTGGATTTTGAGATTTTGCGAAAATCCTTTCAAACTGCGTAAATTTGTGTTCAAGCATCACGTAAAAACGACTGAAGCGAATGATATGAAATTGGGTGTCATGATAGGTGGTCACTCAACTTAAAACATAGGCGTCGAATTAAAAAAAAAATCTTGATTAGATTTTGAAATTTTGCGAAAATCATTTCAAACTGCGTCAATTTGTGTTCGCGCATCACGTAATAACTGCAAAGGTGAAAAAACGATATTGGGTGAAATGATAGGTGGTCACTCACCTTAAACTATAAGTATCTAATTAAAAAAAATCCATCCGATTTCGAGATTTTGTGAAAATCGTTTAAAACTGAGTGAATCTTTGTTCCCGTATTACGTAATAACGACTAAAGCGATTGATATGAAATTGGGTCACACGATAGATGTTTCCTCAACATAAACTATAGGAGTCCAATTTTTTAAACATTTTTATTAGATTTTGAGATTTTGTGAAAATTCTCTCAAAATACGTTTATATTTCTTCAAACACCACGTAATAACGACTCATACGAATGATTCGAAATTGAGTGATAGGATAGGTAGTTGCTAATCTTAATTTATAGGCGTTGAATTTTAAAAATATTTTGTTTACATTTTGAGATTTTTCGAAAATCGTTTTAAAATGCTGAAAATTTGTTCCAGCATCCCGAAATAAAGACTGCAGGGAATGAAACGAAATGGGGTGACAGGATAGGTTGTCACTCAACTTAAATTCTAGGCTTCAAATTTTTCAAAAATGTTGATAAAATTTTGAGATTTTGCGAAAATTATTTCAATATGCGTAAATATTCGTTCGTGCATCCCATAATGACGACTAAAGCGAATGAAATGATATTACTTAGTGACTCTCTAACCTGTCATATTTTAACAATACATGAAAATTATAACTTCGCTTTCTTTACTTTGGCAACCTACTACATGCATTCTGTGTACTCCTACAATGCTGACAAAAGTTCTTGCTTTTTGGAAATTTGCATTCACTAACCCGTCGAGGACGGGTACTTCAGCTAGTAAACAAATAAAATGAAATCTCTCTATTCTTAAAAAAAAAAAAAAGTAAAGGCCCTGCGCTGTCAGAGCTTGTTGACCTATCTTCTCCTAAACCGTGTGGATTTAAGTTTCGAGAAACTTGTTCCGAATTCGAAAAACTCCGAGGAACCTGATAAGGTGACTTAAATTTCGAAAATCGAATTATTTTAGAAGATATTAATAAAAAACTGAAAAGAAAAAAAAACAGAATGGTTGCCAGATTGGGCATAAAATCATTCATTCCTTTGCAACAAAGCGATTCCAAGTAGTAGTATCACGTGAAATTGTCAAACATGAAGTAGAATGACACCCATTTTACGCCAAAATAAAAACTATATGAAAATAAGTAACTCAAAATGTGTGACACAAAGTGGACCCTTTTCAAATAGTCAGTTCGCTTAGACAACAGGAGTTTAGAATGAGCGATGATTCGTTTTTCCAAAACAGAATAACTCATATCTTGAAAATGAAAAATAATTAAAATGCAGATTATTTTAAAGCCGGTTCGGTCCAGCTGGATGATTGGCTACCAGTAGAAATATTGGGCGGCGTTCACTATGCCATTATAGCCGTTATAGTACACTTTGGATATTGGCTAGCGCGACGAGAGGGTATCATTCGTGGTGCTCAGTACGCCCATCTGCAAAGGATTATGTCAATGAAAATAGGGATAACGGTTTTCCGGTAACCTTAAATGAACAGTCAATATAGGTTGTGAGCCTGTGTCCATCGCCCCATCATGAAAAGTCGCCATGGGTGGTAAACTATCCTACCTGTTCCGTAGTTTTTATCGAAGAAAACATATGAAGTACTGTTTTCTTAGAGCTCATTATGAACTATACATATACGCAAGTCGCCCAATGATGAAAATTCTCCAATAATTGGCGAGTACGCAAGGTTTTCCATGGGTTTCACATCATTAAAAATGGTGCGAGGTTTCAATTTTTATGTCCCAAGCAACATGCAAGAACCCAGCAATGTGTAGCTCGGTCACATACTATCTTATCCAACCTTTGGGTTTTGTTTGTTGAAATGATGTCTTTTTTACGAAGTCTTTTTAGGGGGCCGAATGCCTCCTACGAAATGTGAGAGTAGCGAGTCTAGGGGCCTTGGCCCCTAGTGTCAGAAAAAAATAAAATATTCCATATTTTATCACTGGTCATACACAGATATCGTTTTGACCCTCCTGTCACAAGAAACACTGCACCGCAGAATGTAAAACAGGTGTGATTATCGCATGCCCCACAATCATTCTCCAGGGGCGTAGCCAAGGGGGGTCATAACCCCCCCATGAGGAATTGTTTGCCATACAAAATGCATATTCTTCACTCCCTTATAACACACATATATGCATATATGTGAGTTGCAGTAATCGTAACCCCCCCCCCATGAAAAATTTCTGGCTACGCCCCTGATTCTGACCCATACATTCTACCAAAATGACTTTTATGACCATTTTTCACTCTCTGCAGTCCGACCAAAAACAATAACCTGCCAAGAAATTTTTATACACTGAGCACCGGTTATAACGGACCTGGGATATAACGTACTATCGGTTATAACGTACTCCCTCCAAAAAAAGTATTCGAGCAAGAGAGAAATTTCCTATATTAGATATGCGAATAATAATTGAGTTTTTGAAAAACGCACAATTTGATAGAAATATGGAAAGTCATATTTATCCATAGCCTAATTCATATTCTATGATAAATAATTTTTAATATAAGAAACCAACGTAGGAAATTTCTCTCTTGCTCGAATACTTTTTTTGGAGGGTGTACCTAGAAGCTAGATCCCGATTGAAGTCCTATAGTGTTATTTAACTTCGGTTAAAACGTACTTACAAACGTACTTTTTATACCAAAGCCAAAATTAAAATTTTGCTTAAGAATTTTATTTCCTTTTTCTCGGAAATTTCAGGACCTTCAAAAACACTCGTCAGTTTTCGAATTCTCTAGCGAGATGAATTGTGTATGAAGGAAGGGAGTGATTTTTATCTGTTTCGCTTGCTAGGCAGGGCTAAGAACAAGACCCTGTTTTTTATTTGTCATTCATCCATGTAAATGCCTCTCGAAAAACCCTATCTATAATGATTCTGATGATAGTGAAGAAGAAACAGAGGAGCCTATACCGAGCATACCCGGCGCATTCCATGCTGCAAAATCATTATCACGATTTTTTGAATGCCGCATGGATGATGCAGAGACTCTACAAAAAGTCTATTGTGGATATCCAAAACGGTATTTTTAAAGCAGCATCTGCCCCTTTAAAACAAAAGAGAATGACAGATTACTGATCTCAATAAAAATTGTAAGTCATAAAGAATTTTCTCTGTTTAATTTAAATTTTAAAAAATCTGGAGTGACTCCACTCGACTTTCCGAACACTTACGATTCAGATCATGACCCAGCATTTAAATAAATTTGAATCGATGAATCATTCAAACCTATATACCCAATTTGAGCTCAATCGAATGGACCGTTTAAACGCTAGCGCACTTTCCAGAATTTTCCTTCATAGGCCATAATGTAAAAGAAATCTTTGTCGTAGCCCTGTAGAAAAACTGTAAGTCCTATACACACCCCAATCAATACCGGTCTTGCGACGGTGGTTTATAACATATATACCCAATTGGAGCTCCATCGCATGCCCTGTTCAGGAGCTATCGTGTTCACTCACATACACACACACAC
Organism: Cheiracanthium punctorium; assembly: GCA_038373885.1. NCBI lineage: Eukaryota > Metazoa > Arthropoda > Arachnida > Araneae > Cheiracanthiidae > Cheiracanthium > Cheiracanthium punctorium. The sequence continues at coordinate 885 of JAWZYV010003872.1, read as the reverse complement.
ACAAACACACACACACACACACACACACACACACACACACACACACACACACACACACACACACACACATACATACATACATCTCGTAAAAATAGCATCCATGAATTCAGAAGACCTCAAAACGTGTCCATACACCAAAATCTCGAAGTCGAATTTTTTCATGATGACAATACTTTCCTTACAGGGTACATGTTCGGAAAGTAAAAATCAGACCTGTTTAAAATACATATTACAATGAAATGATGAGTCCACTTTCTTGTGTAATATCGAATCCTACTGGCGGTACTGCTTATAACGTACTTCGGCCACGTGACCCTTTATTTTTTCCTTCAAAACGGGACATCTACTGTTTTTAAGGTCATAGTGCAGGAAGACTGAATTTACAGGTCTTGGTTATATTTGAGTGGTTAAGAAAACGCGCGAAAAAGCTTGTGTTTATATTAATATCCAAATAAAATGAAAAAAAAAACTTTGATAAAATACACATATATTAAAAAAAATACATACGTTTCGGGTGGTACAAGGGCTAGGCCCTTCTTCGATTTCAAAAACACCCTCCGACACAAGGCAGGAAGGTAGGAAAGCGAGAAATATAAACAAAAGGACACACAGAAAAAAGGAAGTTGTCATTCGGAAGAAAAATACTCTTAGAAAACCAGAGTGAAAATGGAAAATAAAGTGGAGATCTAGGGAGGGGGAAGAATAAGCAAAAGAGGAGCATGGCTTTAAAAAAAGAAAAAATAAATAAATAAATTCAAATAGTTGACAAAAAAAGAACAAACACTAAAACAATACTCCCCCGGCGTTTTCTTTGCGTCTCGATAGGGAAGGGAGGGAGGCAAGGTTTTCTTTTTACAAACACTGCCGTTGGCATAGGCGTAGAGT
>JAWZYV010003871.1:0-13394 GCA_038373885.1 Cheiracanthium punctorium | reverse complement strand
TCAAAATATATAAATTTCGACTTATTGAGCCTAGTAAAAAAGTTATTTTTTAAATGTCATACCAGTAGAAACTGAAAAGCTCTTATATTTCAAATACAACGTTCCGACGTAATTAAATTTAAAGTGCAATAAAATATTTTTCAACAAAAATCATAATTTAAATTTCACAGAAGTTTCACGTCATTTTGATTGTGATTCTCAAGAAAAAAGACATACTAAGTAGTGTCTTATGTCAGACTATTAGTTTAATTAACATAAAGTGATAGTCTGAGAATGTGATACTTTTTAGTGTAATATTTTTAATACTACTTATCTTCCTGACATCTTTCATGAAAATCTTCTGACCGGTATATTTGAAATACTCGAGCGTCTTATTACGGCTAAAATGCGTTACAAAGTAGATCCTTATATTTCAAATACAACCTTTCGGCTTAATTAAACTAAACGTGCATTTAAATATTTTGCAACAAAAATCATTATTTAAATTTCACAGAAAAGCAAAAAATATGTTATCCTGTATGTGTTTAAAATTATACTATTGGCTTCGTTTATATGTTATTTTGCTTGTTATGTTTTCCATTGGTTTTTTGGGGGTGTGTGCTTATGTATTCTTTTTTGCATTTTATTCATTAAAGTGTGTATTTTTTCTCTTCTACTTTCTTTTTTAATCCACCGCCTTCCTTTTATCTCCGTGGTTTCTCGCTTTTTCTCTTTTCAAAGTGGCAGCATGCTTAATTGTGTTTATCTTTTTCATTTCCCACTGTTCTATGAGATGAAGGATATGACTGACGAAAACAATAAATTTTCCATCGAAACTATCGTATCCTGTTATAAGTATTAATTTATGTGTGTCCTTTAACCATAGTTTATTTTTATTTTATTTTATTGGATCCCCCCTTAGTAGTTTACACTAGTGTTATTCATACTTCTCAGCTTGATATAGAAAATCAAGAATAATTGAGTGCATCAAGAATTTATTTCCAGCGGAGCAATTTTTCAAAGCAAATGATGTATTGTATTAAATTAACTAAGTCAGTTAGTCAACACAGGGGCAGTCTGACATACGAAGATGTATCTCCTTCCGCTATTCACTGTGCAATTCCAATAGGAAAGATTGAATGGCTGGTATTGTAAGATTCTGATAAATCATCTTCATGCACAATGGAGAAAGATAGCATCCCCCGTGAGAGGAAAAAGCAATTTCACCATAGCATTACTCTACTGTCTGTTACACGAAAATACATATGTACAGAAAGGTCTGTCATAACGATCCTGGCTGCTAAATAAACGATGCGATCAAAATAAAGTAGTTTTCTGCATTGGAAAACTCCATGAATCAATATTTTTGGAATTTTGGAATGCCTGTAAGGTCTCTGTTTTCAAAACGTTTTGTGACAAATTATTGGTTTCTGACAAATATTTAATTTGAAAATGCATGAATTAAAAATTTAAGAATGTTTTTTTGTCATACAAAAAGGAAAAATTACTCCAGACAAAAACCTTTTCATTTATTGTGAAGAAAAATCAGTTTACTAGTATATTTCATTTTCAAACTGAATACAGCAGTAAAAAATAATTTTTATGCCTAACTTATATGAATTATTAAAGAATTCATTATTGTATATTTTTCTATAGAATCTTCATGATTTTCTCGTTATTAAAAATTTCCATTATAATCTCCATAAGATACAAAAAGCTGAACAGCTTCCAAATATAATTCGCAAAAATTTTAAATTAGAATCTGCTTTTGTTTGTGTGTATAAATGTTTGTGTAATTAATTTGAATTGTTTTTTAATATTTTAGAAATTTTAGTTTGATTATTACATTTGAAAAATATGAATATATATGAATAATAAATAAGATACAATATACAAGGACTTCCAGAAACTGTATTCGCTGTAATGTCTGTACCTATGTATTTATGACAACTATATTAAGTGTCAGGCAGCCCGAGTTGTGTAGTAGTTAGAAAGCCCTTATACCACACCACGGGTCTGGGTACAATACTAAAGTATGAGACATTTCATGCTTATTAAACATCCGTATATTTTACATTTCAAAAATGTGTAGATAAATAATAAATAAAATCATATTGTAATCAGAAATACAAAATAAATATTTTGAATTCATGGTTATCAAATTCTTATATTTAAACCGAAACACCGAACTCGAAAATAAAATGAATTTGTTGTTATCCTGAAAATACCACACATTATATCTATAAAATACAGAAATTCCTAAATATACTGCGGACTGAACAATTGACTCCTATCTTTCCAAAAAGGAAACTCTCTTGCACGAATAAACATATAAATCTCATCATTCGTTTGCCTATTGTTTACGGGCATAAAGGCAGTCCACTTAGGATCATTTTGTGCTTCAAAACTCATTGCTATTGCATTTGCATAAAGAAATGGGAAGGTGGTACTCTGTTGCAAGCTGATTTACGTTGACTTACGAATTACGAAATCGTGACATGCGCCTTAGTTAAGTGACGTCATAAATATCCTTTTATGGAGTCACTTAACTAAAGTGTGTGTCACGATTCGTTAGGCGCCCGGTAAACTTCAGTTCTGGGGAGATTATTTTTGTGTCATAATCTTCTTTTCAGGGTGTAATGCATTCACATTTACAGTATATTATCTGAATTATGCTTTGGAGTTTTTTTTTCACCAAGAGCATTTACTTTGAGGTAATTGCACAGAAAAAAATGCGATCGCTTCGAAAAATTCCAGCAAAATAATTTTCCTGTGAACTCAGTCACGACAAGAAGCATTAAGCCCAAATAATGAGTGTTAATTACAAATAATTTTTTCATGTCACTTAATATTTACGCTGAATTACATTCATAGTACTTTTTTGGCTTGTCTTTGAGTATATTGTTATTGTTATCTCCTTAGTAATGAGTTTTGAGTTAATCATTGAAATCATTGAATGAAAAAAAAACTTTCTTTGATATAATTAAGGTAATGGATGATTTTTTAAATTGATCAAGATTTTATGTAGTTGTAAATGCATTATTAAAAAAATTGCTATATATCAGTGTTTTCTGAACTTTTACACCTGCAAATCTGGAAAAATTAGAAAATAATTCGCATCGTCAGCCCAAACAGAAAACAATGTATTAGTAGATAATTTATTTATAAAATCAAATGGTAAAAATCTAATTTTTAGTTAAATTGGAGTTAGCCTGTTATCAGCAAGCTAAAGTCATTATAAATTCGAGATTTTATAATGCATTCGAGAAACGTTGTCCAGCAAGTCCCGCATATCAGTGGTTGGGAAACCCAATTATAGATTACTAAATGCAATTCTAACTCGAACTCTATACCTCAGTGCAATTTTCAAATAATGTAAATATGATTATAAATCCAATACATGTTTATTTTTTTTTTTGGCCGATTGACTAAGAGATAATTTTTTAACTTATTGATAGCATTTGATAGTTCATTTTTAGTATAAAATAGTACTTTTCACGAACTCGCAAAAAGTAAACCGAAATAAAATAAAAAGTTTAAGTATTTTTTGAAATTATTGGAATTGTACTCAAAAATGGTAAATAAAATGTTATTCAACTGAAGTCAAAGAACTGGATTAAGCAAATTTAATGGATGTTATACATAAAACTTATTTTATAGCTAAAAACTGATATTTTATAACTAATTAGCTAAAAACTGATTTCAATACATTTTCGTGCTGTTTTAGATAGCGATATAATAATATTATGTTAACTATTTGTTTGAAAATCTACTTTCACATGTTTCTTATCATCTTTTAAAACTGTAATGCAAATGACATTTAAATTTATGAATAAACATAGTTTATAAAAATGAACCTAGTACTTAAAGCTCTTTTTCTTAAATTGGTGAACTGACGTTTTCCTATTTTTAATCGTGCTAAAACATGCTTTTTTTAACTGGGCCCATACTTTTATTTTTTCTACATTCAACATGTTTGTCCAATTTTCCAAAAGATGCAGTGGCGAAGATCTCCCATCTGTGCACAATATGCCTTCTGTGCACAATATGTGTGCCTTCTTTGCTTTCCATTTTCGGTAGTTGTATATTTGGTAAAGACAAAAATGCCGTTGTGTAGGGCAGGGCTTCTAATGCATACGTAACAGTCTATACTTGTTGTAAAGGCTTTATATTTCTTTCTTACTCTGTGGGAAAGGCATAAAAATATCTGCTATTTTTTAAAACACGTCTTTTTTTAACTTAAGATATATTTTTAAACATTCCTTTTCTTATTTCTCTTTTTATTTTCTTTAAACCAATGACAACACATGAAAGAAAAATATTAAATTCTCACGTATTCTCTCTGATGGCTACAAAACCTTCAGCAACAAAGGGTCATTTCTACTGCTACTTAGTTTATAAACTAAGAAAATGCCTCAAAATTTTAAGGAAACTTTATTCTAAAACACTATATATACAATGCTTATTGTATCGCAAATATTATAAACAAAATATGAAATTCAGAGTCATTTTAACAATAGCCTGATTCAGTTTGTTAGTTTGTTTAGTTTGTTATTTTTTGTTAGTCTTTACATACAACAAATGCCAAGCCATTTCAAATGTTACAAAATTCTACGTATCTCTAACAATCCATAGGCACGTTATAGATTCAGACTTCATTCAACTTTAAAAACAAACTAATGTACCCCTGACAGGCTACCTTCACGGAGCTCATTATTTTAAAATTTAATTCCATCCAAAGAATAAAAACAATATTTTTGACATATCTATGCATCTGTTTCTAATTTTATTCCTCACAGTGATATGCCACTTTCACATCCTGGTGGTGTTATTTTCAAAGTGATGTATTGCAACGACACTCCAAAAAGGGCCTTGCGTCACGTTTCTTCTATTCTCGTGCGTGTATATATATATTCCTTTGCAGAGCAAATCAAAGCAATCAAAAGTTCCCCGAAATCAGAATTCCGCTAGTACAGTCCTCGGCGCAACGTAATTCCCAGGAGAAACTAAGGGACGTAGATAAATTACCCCTATTTTCGAGTCCTGTTGACAAACACTCAAGATATCACAAGCATATTTCATTGAAACAGGGAGGGTTGGGGGGGGATATTTCATTGAAAAAGGGAATGGAAATTTCGCGTCATGTCTAGTTTGTCAAAGTTTATAAAACCATTCCGATTTTCCTTTCTATTTGAAAAAAATAAATAAAAAGTAAAATAATAATAATAATAATAAAGACAGGAATTTTCTTTATGAGATAAACTTATAACGTGCTTTTTTTCACGTTCATCATTGTGCATCAGTTTTCATTGTTGCAAATTGTTAAACTATTTATCCAGGCAGCGCACACAGGTTCTCTGAACGTCTGTTAACGTTCAGAGAATCTACCCGTGCTGCCTGGGTATACAGTTCTTATGTAAAATATACAAATATGTGAGTTTTAAATAAACATTTTGATCCCGAAACTTACGAAATTTTCTATTCTACGAAATTTTTCAACTCAAAACAATCGTTTTATTTATTTAAAAATATTTTATAATTTTTTCAAAAGAATTATCGTTTTTTAAATATAAGAAATGCAAGAATGTGCAGTAAAATAATTAATTTTTTCTGACATTATTAACTGTAGAAAATTTTCATAGAAATTTTTATTTAATTTATTCAAGTTTTTTATTGTTTCTTAACATAGTATGAATCTGAACCCTGAAGAATAAATAACTGGTTCTGAATAAAGTATAAGCTCACAGTACATTTCAATATGTATGTAACTTATAAAAATTCTATAAACATATTAGTGGGTTAAGAATTAAGATTTTAATTTTTCTTGGAATTTCGGTACTTTTCTTGAGAGACTATGCTCAGAAAGTGTTTGAATAGTTTCAATGGTTGTTAGAACTTTTAAGATACGTCTTACATAATTTAAAGTGTTTTGAAAATAAACTGGCTCCTTGAAAAAAAAGCTAAAATTTCACGCTAATACAGGTATGCACAAATAAATGGTTTAAAAATATTTCTATAAAAGTATTTTTCTCATTAATTACAGCACAATGTCCTAGGATTATATTTCTTATTACCTTCGTAAATATTTATTTTATTTCATATAATTAGTACTTTATTCAGTTATAAATAAGTTTTCTAATTATTATGTTAATTAATAAAAGTTGAAATGTTTGCAATAGATTTTGAAGGGGGAAAAAGTCGCAGTTTCATAAATAGAAAATTCATGATAATAGTGTTAAAATTAGTTTAATTAGTAGAGTCCTTTAGCATAGCCGTTTATATAATATTAAAATTAAGCATATATATATTTTCTAATCTTGCAAAATGTTATCAAATTATGCTGGAACTCTAGTATTTATTTACTTAGATTTCTTTGATATAAGAGACTAGAAAAATCATACTTCATTTATTGCTACAACAGTTTCTACATTTATTTCACTTAAGTATTAAAAAAAAAGTGGAAAATTAAGCCCAAACATTTTCACTCATTTATGTAATCATTTTCAACCCTTTGCTTATTCACTGAGAATCACATCTTACATCCAGCGCGATTACTTACATAATTATATACGTACTATTTAGAATGCTTACTCAGAGCTTTTATCCGAGCTCCAACTAGACTCCAAAAAATAGTCATTCGTTTCCCCCCTCCTGAATTAAGCACCTTATTTTATCTAAATATTGTGGGCTCAAAGTAACCACTCCCTCTTATCGCAACAATGCGGAATGGAGAACAATTCTGTGATGCTTTTTCAATTTATGGAGATAGCTTCACCTTATTTCAGTTGTGCCATTGTTTCTTGCTGGCATGTTAATTGTTCAACACACTTTGCCATCTGTTTGCTTTCCTTGAGAGTAATGAGGTAGGGAATAATTTTCGTTTGTTGAGCTGTGAGTGTGGATTAAATGGTAAGTAAAATATCCATAAAAGACAATTGCAGGTCTTTTAATAATTACTGATTAACAAAATTGTTTGTTGTAATTACTGATTAACAAAAAGTCGGGTTCTTACGTATAAAATATGGAAAGATGCTATATGATAGCAAAAGTTTTTTTGTTAACTAAATAAAGTGTTCGCAATAAAGTGTTCGCAAAATTTTAATAATATGGCTGAAACGCTCATTTTTATAAACCTTATCAGATAAAATAGCCAATTTGTTTTCTTTAGAATAAATACCGGTGATCCTGGTCAAAAGACCACTGGTATTTATTCTTAAGATTGATATATCGATTGTAATTTTTAAAATTACAATCGAAAACTATCGCGCGCTATTTTTAAAAGAATTTCAGACACACACACGGAAATACATATTATCACATTATCAGGGTAAATTCCTAATTTCTCTACAAAAAATTCGATTCCAGGCTTCTTATTTATTTTGAGAATCATAGTTAATCAAAAACTATAAAATGAATGATGCTACTTTATGCCGAAGATTTTTTTAGAGAAGAATAGGAACACCGTATCTTAGATAAGTTTTTATAGAACAATATATACTTTTCAACAGTTTGTGCTTTAATAGATTAATTCTAAAGATTTTTTATAAAGATTTAATATAACTGCAATATTCACATTTTACACGTAATAATTTATCTGTAGTTTTATTACTATAACTGCAAGACTCATATTTTTTGTATAGTTTTCTAATTTATTTTTTGCAACTAATGATGGTGCAGATAATTATGTACCAAATGTTTAACATTATTTTCGAGCTCTTATCTGTGTTAGCCCTTGTACTGATAACTCCACAGACACTTTCCTTCTCAAAATTTAACAAAATCTTGTATTTAAATAATGTATACTCAAAATTACCACAGCTTTTTTCTTTTTCTTTTTTTTTTCTTAAATCGCCGTCATGCGGAATGGAGAACAAAGCAGAGAAGCTTTTTATTTTAAGGTGTTAAATTCGTCTTCTTTCATTGCATCCATTGTTTCTTGGTGGCTTATAATTGTTTAACAAATTTCGCGGTTTGTTTTCCTTCATGGAGAATAATGAGGTAGAAGATAACTTTGAGCGTGAGATGATATTATGAACAAACTAGCACATTTTTGTTTTTGTTTTACCTGATGAAAATATAAAAATGCATGTTGACAATGCTGTTTGAAAAGGCAACAGTAACAGAATATTTAAGTTAATAAAATGTTTAGTCAAAAGAGGGTATTGCTTAAGTTTTATTTAATACATTTTGAAAAAATTATTAAACGTACTTTTTTTAAAACTTCAGTAAATATGTATTAACTTTTCCTATAATTTAAAGATAATTTACATCACTTGAACAAACTTATCTAAATGGTTCTATTTTAATAAATTACATGAAATAGAGTAGAATTATATCTCTTTTCAAATCGAATGCTGCGTTAGAACCCTTAAAAATGTCCTCCATCTGAGACACCTCCCCCCCATAGTCAGATACACTTGTGTAAGTTTGCCCTAACACAATGCACAACACAAACCGAATGCAAGGATCCCACGTCATTTTCAAAAAGAGTTCAGCAACTTATTTTTTAGATTTGATGAAAATACATATTGACATATTGACTGATAGAATGCTTAACCCCTATACCTGTAACCGAAATTTACTTGAATGCGTTTGCATTCTATGCCTTGAAAATCATATTTAATTTAAAAATGAAACAGGAATTTTATTCATAAATTTTATTGCATGCTTTCTGATACATAAAAAGATTAAGAGAATTAATGAATTTAAATTCCAGAATGCCCAATCTTACAAAAAATTCCAGGAAAAAGTGTTCAATTATGAAAATGTAATGAGCATTCATTTTAAAAACTATTACAGTTTCGTACGCATTATTTTCTTGAAATCCACGCAATTTCATTATTTTTTATATATTAACAGTGTATTTGAGATGTATCTGATTTCAAGTAAAATTTATTCAGAAAATATATATATATTACTAACCAAATTATGTAAGCAAAATCTTAGATTTGAAAAGACAAATATCCCACAGGATAAGGAAAACACCAAGCATTTTTATTGATGAATCATAGTAAAATATCCATTTTCACTATAACGAATGTAAATTATGCGGTAATTTTCCCCACTCATCCAAATTGTATGAATTGTATATTGTTGAGTTGAACAATAAATTTGAAGACATTCCACGCTTTCTTTGCAATATTGAATAAAGGAATTTTCTAGGAATGGGCCAAACATATTCTTCCCACTCGTAAAAAACCAAACAATCTCAAAATTAAATTTCTTTCCAGTTAGCCTAACAAAAAATATAAAATGAAAACAAACTGTACCTATTTTTGTTCTTCGCTATTTGTTCATTAATCCCTGAAATTTGCATACTCATCAAGTCTCAGTTTTAATATCCAGCAATGTTACATATAAATACAGGATGATTCAAAATAAATGCGACAAAGGGACGACGAGTTGTGAATAATTTATATAACATGCTTCTTTACGAAATACAAACTCAACGCAAAATTGGAAATACAGAAAAGTGCGAATTGTTCTTGATAAGAAATCTCTAACTATAGTGCTGTTATTTAAATGATGATACCATCGCAAGAGGAAGGTTATTGTTTGCTAAAATACGCAAAAACTTCATCGGTTATTGTTGAAGTTTGTTATGAGACATTTTTGGATAAAATGTGGTAAAGAACTACCTCATCTTAATAACAAGATGAGTAAGCTGTTTGAGGAGACTCTTTAGTGAGAGCACCCTCATTCACCTTTGAGATCCTTTGCAATGCATATCTTGTGAAATGGAAAAAAATAAAGATGGAATGAAATCGGTTAAAACAGAAATACTGGGAAAGATGCCTGAAATGCTTCTATTCAGTCCATCAAAGTTTATGCGTGGATGTGGCGAAAAGTGGTGAAGCGTTTGCGTATCGCAATACACAATAAAATTTCCCTTGCAGAAAGGGTGCCATCTTCTTTAACAGCAGCTCTTTTGGGTATTTCGTTCTTAGAACTTTCACTGCTCTGAGATGAAACTTCTGTAGACTTGTACTTTGCCATTATATTCGCATTTGTTCAATAAATCCTTTGTTTAAATTGCATACTGTTCGCATTTTTCTCGTATTCATTTAGAATTATACACATGAACAATAACTGCTTAATGTGCTTATTAAGAACTTTTATCCGTGCACCACCAAAAACACGGATTCACATTTCCTCTTCTCTAAATTTAACAACTCCTCTAATCTGAATGCTGCATCCTCAAAGTAACAGCTTCCCATTTATCGTTGCCATGTGGAACGGAGAATTCCGCAGAGAAGCCTTTTTCATTCCTGGCGATAACTTCACCTTCTTTCAGCCACGCCATTGTTTCTTTGGTGGCTCATAATTGCTTAACAGGTTTCGCCGTTTGTTTGCCTTCCGTTAAGAACGATGAGGTAGGAAATAATTTCCATTTGTTAAGCTGCGAGTATGAGGGGGAAGTAATGCTTTAAGTTATGAGCGAGATAAAAAGACGTGTTTGATGGTAATTAATTAAAGCTTCGCGAATGTGTTAGTAAAACGCGCTGTTTAAGCGCGTTGTATTCAGATTTTATTTGATTTTGATTGTTGCAATACGGCGCACTATCTACACGAGGTGCCCTCCGTGGGGGAATTTCTAGAGTTCCGAACCCGTAAACAATGAACTCCGAGAGTGAACTATTTTAATTTATTTAAGTAATACTAAAGTAATACTTTTAGTAATACTTTTACTTGATACTTTCAAGTAATTAGGTTAATTAATAAGGTTTTAAGTAATACTAGATTGTAATTTTTTATTTGATTGATTTATAGCATGACATATTATTTGAAAAATAATAAATTTACATCAGTTTATTTGTATTGACCGAAGAAGACAATTTTAACATGAAAATTTATTGCATTATTAATGTATAAACAAAGTACATTTTAGTTTCATCCTTTTACATTTTCTGTATCTAGCAAATACTACTTTATCTGCAAAAAAAGAAAAGGAACTAGGAAGGAAAAAGAAAGAAACAGTCTATAAGAAAAGCTGTACTTCGCCATGCAGGTATTTGTCATAAAATACTAAAACACAAACATATGTCAAGATTGGTGTTTCGGCAAATGGCAATTTAGATTTGGATATTCTTTATAAATCCACGTGCACTGAAATAAATAAAATCATACCGACATTTTTTGTTTCCACCTGGGAACCAGTCGCAAAGCTTTTGGTAAAATATTATGAAATATCACTGCTCAAGTTTTCCTGTCATTTTACAAAGATTGAAATCTGACGTACGCTGACTACACAAATTCACTCGTTAGCTGACTGCCAGCCATTGAAGCTTTCTACGGGTGGGAAAAATTTCATGACTGCATATGAGTGTCTTCTCTATCGCTACACTGAAGAAAGTCCTTCTCACTTTATTGGTGTAAGAGGGAAAAAATAATGCTCAATACTTTTTGAACAGACAACGTATAGGTGATCATGTTTCTGATGATGACATTGTCAAAGGCTCATTGCATATACAGATGACACACACCTAAGCAAATATGCTTTGGATTATGTGCTTTCATAAGAATATATTATCATATATATATTTTTTTATATATAGGTTCGGGACCACTCTAGGGCTGGACCAAGGAGATATTTAATTAAAGAAGTATATCCATTAAATAAATTTCTTATTATTATTACTACTACTCACATACTGTATCAATAAAATTCTCATTTGAGGGAGAGGGTATCCCATATATATTAGTTTGCGGGGTATTTTTATAAAAATTACTATTCACGGCACCAATTTATGTAACGAAGGTTATTGCTTACGGTATTTTAAATTATTAAAACTGCGTTGTGATGGTTAAAATCCAAGTTCGATGCACTTAGTTGCAGTAAGAAAAAGACATTGAATGCTTAAAACTATTTATTTAAAAGATACTATTGAAACATAAACTTATTACAAAGGATGGTGGTGGTGGTGGTGGCTCAGCGAATTAAAAAAATGTCCTATATGGACAGTGAAATTAAGATTGAATGAATTAAAAATTACGCTAGAAGATAATTACACATTAGCGAGAACAACTCTGACGTTTTTTCAAGGTATAATTCTCAAATTTTGTATGTCACCTCATGAGTGTATAAGGCACATTTTACTAATTGCGAATTGTTTTAGACGGGGAATTTTTCCTTAACGGAATGCTATTTCCGACTTCATTTTGAACATTTATTCAATTTACACTGCCCACTTATCGCTAAAATATAAAGATTTAAATTCCGTTACCACCTTTTTGGGACACCCTGTATTTACGTGATTTATAGCGCAAACAGTCACGAATAAGGTTGATACACTCATTGATGGATCAGTAATTGAACTCATTAATTCATAACTTTTTTAATTTGTTAAAATTTTTGAAAACATATCGTTTTGAAAACATATCAACTGAAAATTCGCTTTAGATTTTGTAAATAGGTATTTTCAATTGTCTTTTTATAACAGCATTCCAGATAAAAATCTCATTCTAAAAATTAATAACAAGTTTAGAGTTACCTTCAAAATTTAATCTTCTTTAGGGAGACAACTTGAAACATGCTATACATTTATTCTTAAAAACTTATACAAAGAAACAAAATCCAAACAAATCATATCAAATAAAATTTCAAACTTTGACGTCGCACAAAGAAAAAGCAATGTGACATTTTAACAAAGTTTCAGTGATATTTTCTTTTCATATCATCTAAAATGTCTGCGATGACAATCAAAACCTGATAAATGAATTTGTTTTTCATATCTGAAAACTATATAATATGATTTTTGGATCTCACTCAAAAAATGTTACATCAACTTTTCCACGAAATTTATTTTAAGAAAGTATATATATATATATATATATATATATATATATATATATATATCATCTTTGGTCGAAAGAATTTAAAGTGTTCCAAAGAGATATTTTTTTTTTTTTTTTTTTTGTAGAAGAACTGTGAAGAGGGAACATTGTCAAAGAAAGTCAAAATTCTTGAATCAAGTGTTTGTTTTATTTTTAACCTCCTTCCTCGTAGTAGATTTTCAAACATCGCTCTGTAAACAGAATTACTTTTAATGCTAACTTTCATAAAATTAAAATATTCAACATTTTAGAATCACCTTTTATGAGACTTGACTACATAACACTCACTGTGCTTTTTTAAAAAGCAGATATTTTTATGTATTCAGAGAAATATGAGTTTTAAATATTACGTTGTATAAAGAAGTTTAATATCAAATAAAAATTTATTACATCTTGGATTTTTCGTCATTTGTTCCTATTTTTTTCATAAATAATGATATAAAATATATCAGTGAAATCTATTTTCTAAGTTTCTTCAACATATGTTGTGTTTCACAGTATGTTTTTTTTAATAGTTTGTAAATAAATTTCTAATATATCTAAAGGACTTCTAAATATTACACTCATCAGTTTCAACAGGG
>JAWZYV010003870.1:0-19460 GCA_038373885.1 Cheiracanthium punctorium | reverse complement strand
GGTTTGCATCTTATCTATATAAATAAAATTAGACTTTTGTCTGTACATTTCTTGGAATTCAAAATTTTTACGATTTCTATCCGTTTCAAGCACCCGGGAATCCGATGCGACCCTCAAAAAGAAGTTTGTCTGTCTGTCATTCTGTCATTCTGTCCGTGACGCTTTTTTTGTTTAAGCATCATGTAAAAAACGGCTGAAGCGAATGATATGAAATTGGGTGTCATGATAGGTGGTCACTCAACATAAAACATAGGCCTCGAATTTTTAAAAAATCTTGGTTGAAGTTTGAGATTTTGCGAAAATCCTTTCAAACTGCGTAAATTTGTGTTCAAGCATCACGTACAAACGACTGAAGCGAATGATATGAAATTAGGTGTCATGATAGGCGGTCACTCAACTTAAAACATAGGTGTCGAATTTAAAAAAAATCTTGATTAGATTTTGAGATTTTGCGAAAATTGTTTCAAACTGCGTAAATTTGTGTTCGCACATCACGTAATAACTGCAAAGGTGAAAAAATGGTATTTAGTGAAAAACTAGGTGGTCCACCTTAAACTATAAGCATCTAAAAAAAATTGATCAGATTTTGGGATTTTGCGAAAATCGTTTCAAACTGAGTGAATTTTTGTTCACGCATTACGTAATAACGACTAAAGCGAATGATATGAAATTGTGTCACATGATAGGTTGTTGCTCAACATAAAGTATAGGTGTCTAATTTTTTAATTAGATTTTGAGATTTTGTGAAAATTCTCCCAAAATGCGGTTATATTTCTTCAAGCATCGCGTAATAACGACTAATACGAAATTTGGTGATATGATAGGTAGTTGCTAATCTTAATTTATAGGTGTTGAATTTTTAAAATATTTTGATTACATTTTGAGATTTTGTGAAAATCGTTTAAAAATGCTAAAATTTTTGTTCCAGCATCACGAAATAAAGACTTCAGGGAATGAAACGAAATTGGGTGACATGATAGGTTGTCACTGAACTTAAATTCTAGGCTTCCAATTTTTCAAAAATGTTGAATAGATTTCGAGATTTTGCGAAAATGATTTCAATATGTGTAAATATTCGTTCGCGCATCCGATAATTACGACTAAAGCGAATGAAATGATATTACTTAGTTACTCTCTAACCTGTAATATTTTAACAATACATAAAAATTATAATTTCGCTTTCTTTACTTTGGCAACATACTACATCCATTCTGTGTACTCCTACAATGCTGAAGAAAGTTCTTGCTTTTAGAAATTTGCATTCAGTACTAACCCGTCAACGACGGGTACTTCAGCTAGTAAAAAATAAATACATATGTGAATGCAGCGTACACGTATATAAGTTTCATAAAGCGCAGTTTGTGAATAAGCTTCAAAATCACGAAACCAATTCTAAGGTAAATTACAGTTAGAAAATTATGGGGTACAGAGAAAGGTAATGCTTTCATACGTAAAAATGTCTGCAGGAATGAAAGAAGGAACATAACAAAACTGTAGGTCTTAAAAACGGAATATAATAAATCTAAATATCCGATAAATCGATCAAAAAATACGCACTTGTGATTTAAATCCGAAAAGAAACTTCCGATGCATTATTACAAACATTAAAGGAAGATATTTTAATAATTAAAGACGAATTTAGTGTACAGTAGCTGTCGAAGCAAATTTTGGATACATTGGATTTGGTATGCCGCAGAAAACAAGGTGTATGTAGTTTTGTTTAGTGTGTAACTTATTTTATTTTGTTTAATTTTTTTCCGCTGGAAATTATTTTCTATTTGCTGAACTGATTTCTCCAGCTGTTTACCGCAAATATAAAATATCATTGCATGTAATGGAAAAGGTCACTTTCTCTAATATATACAAAATTTCATAGTAATTTTTATAGATTATCTTTATTTATTTTCGCTTTTATAGCAAAATGCTTACTTTAGAGATTATTTATAGTGCCGGTAAGAAAAAAATAAATAAAATAAAAGTAAAATAGGTTTTCAATGAGTACAGTAATAATATCGACGGTTCAATTGGGCTCCAGAAAAACCTATGGCATGTTTTCATGAAAGTACAGGTGTTGATAATGACCATGCTATTAGTTTGGAAGCCTGGGATATTTTTTGGAGTGTTCGAGGTTTAAAATTGCTCTAAATTTGACTTGATGTAGGTGCGTAAACTGACTTGGTGGACGCAGAATTTTATTTTTTTAGGGGGCTTTGTTAAAAAAATAAAAAAGTAGTACTTTAGGATATAATTTTGTTCTATTGTAAATTTTATTTAGGCAGAACAAGCTTCTTCTTCTTCTATTTTAAATTGCCCTCCCAAAAAAACTCCCCCTCCCCCCCACAAAAAAACACTTTTACGCACCAGTGTGAAATCATTTTTATTTTTTTTCCAGACATACGATAAATGTAAAATTAATTTATAAGTGCAGACTTCAGATAATTTTCTGCGTCAGACTTCAAAATTTTTTAGGTTTACGGTCGAAATTTGCAAGTTTTCTTGATTTTTTTTGTTAAAGTAAAACTTCCTTACTATTCCAGGTTTTGAAGGTTTTTCTGACCGTTTACTGTCCTGTATGCGCCAAAAAACTTCCCAGCATTCCGAACTAACAGCATGCGATCATTATGCACACCCGCATTCACTATTGTTGCTTGATGGCATGACTTTTTGAAATGGCTTCTTTGATTGAAAGACTTACACAAACTAGTTTCGAATGATATATCTTTGCTGCTTATATTTTGATGGCGTGCTCCAGCAAAAGGTTTTTCAAAATATTCTTCCTCGAGTGTAATATGCTAATACTTAAACCTTACGATGATTCATTTCTTTTTCTTTTCTAAAATCAAATATCATTTAAACGTTAATCAACAAGTTAGGTGTGTCATTAGTGGGATAATTTTTTATAGAAAGAAAAGTGGAAAAAGAGTGATTAATTTTCTATCCTGATTTAAGACTCCTTGTGTGAGATGAAAGGTTTTTAGAAAAATGACTTAATTTCAGTAATGATAGGAAAAGTTTCATTAAAAATTTGCTTTTGTGAATATTCCGGTATATTCAATCAAACAGGCATCATAATGAGTCTGTTTCTCGTGAGATACTTTTGGAGTTATCTAAGCTGAAGGATTTATCTTTCTGTTAATTGCGCGTATGTCTGTGTGATGAATGTCGTGTAAAGAATGTTGTTTATTATCATGACTAAGCTAAAGAAATTATAAACTATTCTTCAACCCGAAATTAGCGTAACCAGTTTGCTTCTATCAGATTGTTTGCTTATGTTTGAATTTGTTCGTGTCGTGTGCAAGTCTGCACTGTTAGAATTTAAAATTAAAAGAAAAATCTATAATAGCACATTTAAATGGTACTTATCAACAATGTGTGTCATCCGAGATTTTCAGTAAATTTTAACTGAATAACTTTTAAACTATAACACCATAAAAATAGCTGTTTCCTGAACTGTAAAACCTATACAGCTTGATAACAGGCATTGCCCATAGAATAAAACACATTACATGTAAAAAAAAAAAAAAATAAAAAATAAATAAATAAATAAAAATAAAAAAAAACTTCTATTTTAACCACATCCCTGAGCTACAGCTCGATAAGGACATTACAACTTTCAATAATATTTTTTTAGAACAGTAACCTATTCTCATTTTGAACAATCAGTCCGTTCACATCAGTTCAATAGTTTTCAGTAATCATGGAGGTACAAATTTAAAAGATAATTATCTAGAAGAAATATGGTATTTTATTATCATGGGCTATTACGAGTTTGGTGATAGTTTTTATTTATGTTCTTAGAGAGTTTATCTTTCAATCTCACTATGCTTGCCATACCCTAAATATTTTTAAACTTTGGAGGACATAGTTAATATAAAAGGGCGCTTTCTGTTATTTTTCATTTTGCAAAGGCATGCTTTCGTTGTCAACATGCGTCACTCAGTAATACCCGTATTCCTAGTACTGCTTTCCTGTTATCCAGCATTAAATCTTTAAAATCTGGACAAGAGAAAAGCTGTGACTGGAATTAAAACAGGAAAGTATATGATTTTCATGATACTCTTTCAATGTCCAAACTACCTCCAAACATTCTGGAGCTTAGAACGTAGGTAAAAATTCGTCTCAGTAATTCGTCTCATCAATTCAGTAAAAATTCGTCTCATTCGTAGGTAAAAATTCGTCATTCGATGAGATAAATAATCTTTTAAACGTTTTTAAACGAACACGAGTGATAAAATGATCGAGCTATTTGCGAGAGGAAGCGAATTCTTTCTGAATTGCTTAAATCGAGTTAAGGAGAAAATTTCAACAGGCGTCACTGGAAGAAAGATTTAGCCTCCCTTTATTGATTCGCGGGCTGTAAAATTCTGCTTTAAATTCAAGGTTATTAAATGCTCAATGAAGTGATTTCATGGGAACTGTCAACTTACACAGTTGAGGGCACGTCGCTCGTAAAAGCAAATTAAAATATCTCGATCTATATGCAGTATCCCCCCTAAAATCCGTTGTCACACCCATAATTTCTGAACGCCAAAAGCTATAGTCGTAAAATTGGGGGTCTAAGCATAGTGGACGCAGGGTCTGAAAGGGTTTGAGTTAAATGAGCTGTTTTAAAAATTAGCCCTCGCAGAAAAAATTACATTGCTTTAGCATAAGATTTTCCTTTATTGTTTATGTTTATGAGAGGCAGTCTTTTCTTTCTTTTAGTTAACACTAGAGTGTTATTTTCTTCACGTCGATATTTTCAGTCGACATAATTTTGTGGACCGACCTGCGTTGACACATTTTCGTTAGACTTTTCAATAGGGTTGCCAGATAGTGCCGGGAGAGGGGGAGGGGAGAACTGAAACTAGAAAACCCTACAGTTTATTACGGAAGACAAGGATAGTTAGAATATGTCTGGTGAAGATTGTAAAATTGTTTTAAGAGCGATTTTAATATTGATTTCAATTCCAAAGAAGTGTTTTATGGAACAAGGAAGGCAAATAGGGCAACACTCCTGAAGAATGATACACTTTCCGACTTAATAGGGAATAAGGAATTAAAAATAGGGACGACGCATGGATTATGATACGCTTTTAATAGGTAGCACTATAGTAATCGAATGCGTATTTAAAGTATGAAAGTGTCGCAGATTTTTGTATTATTATTATTCATTTATTTATGTTTTTACACTTTCCGAAAATAATTTCTGAGTCCGCCATTGCCCGCAGGTCAGACATTGCGATAAACAATGACTTAGCCAGCATGCATTTTGGAAATAGTCATAAATTCTCCCTAATCACGCATCCCCATTTCATAAATTTCCTGAAGTGAGGTAATAAGCGGCTGTCGTTTACTTTTAATGTTACGCAGGGGAGATATAAACCATTCTTTGGGAAAGGAGACATTGCTTAAGAAAATGAGAAAGGATGGTGCGGGTATATTCGTGAAGACTACTTGACCACGCTCGTTTTTGAGTGACTCTCTTGTAGAGTTAGAATGCAAGATAGTAAACTATTTAGCAGAAAATGTATTTCCATACTCTTTTATTGAAGTGACACTCTGTGTTGGCGTGAAAGCTATTAAAGTATTGTTCGCTACTTTTGTGTCTTCCAATAGTTTGAAATTTCGCTGAACTCTCAGGAATCATTGAAAGTCTTACTGCATAGTTGCGCTGATCCCTGACTCACTGATTTACCGTTCTCTAATATTCCGAGTAACCACTCCAAAATTAAACTTTTCCCATTATGACATGAAAAAGAGGAGAAAGTTAACTACAAAATCACCTACACCGTTTATACGATTCGAATGAAATTTTTCATAATTATTCTAAAAATATTTTAAACAATCTGCTGTACTTGAAAAATATGGAAATCTACCTGTTCCCTCATTTTTAAGTGATTTTTTCCAAATTTTCAGCTCCATTTTATTTCCTAGATTTAAAAAAAGAGAATCGTTTGCGTGACAAAATGAGCTGTCGCAAGTGACAATGACGTCCTACTGAAATCACGGTTATCAGGCATTAAAGAGAAAATTCTGATTCCAAATCGTTTAAAATAGATTTTCTACATCACCCAGTTTTAACATTATTTTACAAGTAAAATGACTTGTAAAATTACGGTGTGCAGGAAACATTGATATAAGAGGAAATGTTTGCAGCGAAACGAAACCTTTCGAATGCGAAAAGTTTTCGCACGTTTTTAAAAGAAAATGCAATTCCGATTTCGGTGTATAGTAAAAATTGAATGCGAAGTTATTTATTTTAAGTGGACGAAGATTCAATATATTGTAATGACATATTTTTCTCATACATTTTTCTATCGCCCGTTGTGGTTGCCTCCATAACAGGCTTTGACTTCTAGTACAACATTGAAAATGGTTTGTGTGGCACGGAGTATTGGAATCTAGACACATTCATGGGCACCCATAGGACTGTTTGCGTGCGTGGGGTCGCAGCTGGAGTCAGGGGCTCTGCCCCAAGAAAGATTATGTTTTAGGGTTGTGACACTTGTAAGTTATTCTATTACGTAAATCATTACGGTAATGAACAGATTGATTCAAAATTAGAGGGACAGACTTCTCGGAAGGGTAGGTTAGGTTACAAAAAGACGGTTCACAATCACATAGCGATTTTGGGTCGTAAACGTCGTCTTCATGTACCTGTTAATAATCACTTTAGAGGAAGTATACGTAATAGTGAACATTCCGGCCATGAATTTTCATAAACTAATTCAGATTGCTCTTGATAAATATTATCTCATTACGTTCACGAAATTGTCGTATAAGAGCCCATTGCTTATGTAACTTGGTTAAGAATAGACGCACACTTCAACACTTCTTCCAAAGTGACCATGAACAAGGCACGAAAAGACAACGTTTTCGACCCCACATTGTATTAAGTGTTCAGAGCCTGTCCCACTCCACGCCAATCGCCTAAGCGTGCGGTTGTGTTTTCTATCCCCACTCATACCTGGGCTCTAAAGATTTTCTTTCCATGTGCTAGTAGAAACTTGCATTGTATTGTCCACTGTACTTGACGAGAATTTATAAGCAGTTCTTCAAACCAAACACACAAGAACGAAAACTAATGTACAAACAACAACAACATGTACGGCTTCAAGATATCTCACGGGATGACATCTTCTTATGAATCCAATTGTGCTCAAATTCTGAGAAAATCCATAGAAATTAACAAATTAAAATTGGAATGGTAGTGCTAGGGAATGCAATCCCGCACTGCTTTTCGTCTTGCGGGTATGAGGGAGTTGTCGGAGGACGATTAAGAGAAGCGTTCCCTCGGCCGCTCACATGACGTATAGTGTACAAAAGGTATTTGAGAAAAACTGACGGACAACTGGAATACACAAAAAAGCTGCATTTTATTGTAGGTATCTTCACAAAACAGTTATTAAAGAAACAAGTTCAATTACGCACCGCACATTGCTTCATAAAAAAATAACACCAGGAACATATCTAATTGTTCCGGCCACACGGCAATCAAATCTTCCTACAAAACTGCCAGCTCTCTACAGGTTGGCGAGTAAAATATGAGCACTCATAAGCCACTGCCCCACGTGACAACCACCGTCCGGTAGGCGTAAACAATATAAAAATTTGAAACAAACGGATTAAATGATTGATGCCAAGACAGAAGTGCCAGAATTTGGCGGATGCTAATACGTAAGGCTACAACCCCGTGCGAAAACACCGACGGAAGACCGGGAGGCGCTAAGAACTAACACAGCATATGCTAAAGCGAAATTAATTTAGAAGGGAAACCCCGAAAAATCCCAGACATAGCGTCGCGCAAAAGGAAAGAATATTTTATCGAGCCGAAAAAACAAAGTGGAGAGAGATTAATACGGAATACGTAATTTTGATTTAGAAAGACGAAACATAGGAACATTATTTTAAGACGCGAAAAATATGTGAACTTTGTCACATATATCTCTCCACAACCCAACAAAAAAATTTTGACGCCAGAAAAATTTTTTTAAACAAAGAACTTAAACCCTTGAATTAAACAGAAAGCCTAACATGCAGCGCTTATGAGGGCTCATCACAAAAATACAATACCAAATAACATAACAAATTATAAAATACATCACAAAATACCATTTGCAAAAATATCAACAATATTCTGCTACAAATAAAACAATATAAAACGATTCAATTATCCATTACATATCAAAATTACACATGTGCAAATACTAAAGAAAAATAACCTTGAATATTCAAAATAATATATGTACATATGACGTCATAAATGTGAGATCTCTTTGTAAAAACAACTTTGCAGAAAACATTGCAGACAACTTTGCAGATAACATTGCAGAAAACATTGAAGATAACTTTGCACGTGCAAAAACATTTACTTTCAAAGTCCTTTGCATTATCAACGTCCATGCAAAATAAGAAATGAAAGTTTCTCAATATTATTAACAAATCTCAAATATACTTAGTGCACTTAATCAGGTTTAAATTTTAAAATAAAGTTCAAAGATGAAGCTTCTAATTAAATGAATGTCAAAGAAGATTCTAATAAAAGTCATGACATAATTTAAATAAATCAAGTCAAAATGATTGCAATCAAATACCTGAAATGTGTCCAATGCAATTTAGTTGCAGTACAGGTATTGCTATCAACTTTCAAAACAAACTCTCTCTTTTTTCTTAAAGCTTGTTTATTTATTTATTAATATTTTTTTTTAATATCAAACACAATTTACTTCGTGAAAAACATAATAAAAACTTTCAATGAATAAAAATATCAAAACATATATAAATATTTTTTTTTTTTTTTTTAAACATGAGCTTCAAAACAAATTAAGATTTTTGTGACCAAAAACAGGAAACTTTCAAACAGACGAAACATGAACATAAACAATATTTGCAAAAAAATGGTAAACACAAAAGAAAAATGTATGTTTGTGTGTGTAAAGAAGGTGCAGGTTAGAAAAACCCATTAAATTGTGTAGAAAAGAAAAAGAAAAGTCAATTGTGCTGACACAGCGACAAAAGACGGATGCATGACAAGGTTGACAATGCATCAAAAGTTAATCTTGTTACCAAAAAAACGCGAGCGTAACAAGTATCCTATGGGGACACGGGCGAGGCATGCACAAGGCATTCAAGTTCCGACAGGGGGGAAAAAGAATGTCAAGTAGCACCTATATGTGTCGCAAAACATGGAGACCAAAGTGACAGTGTGAGAAAGTGTAAGTTAAAACTTACAAAAGTGCAAAAAGCACGTGTGAACAGAAGCTAAATCTCTTCTCAACAACGGGGCGCATGGGACTTGTAAATTTGGAACGACTTAGCTTCAGAGAAAATTACAAAAAGGGACCGCCAATAAGAAAAAAACAAAGCATGACACCAACAAAAGAAATGATTCCCAACAACCATTAGCTCACCTACAGAAAACTATTGTTCCTCTTTTTTTTTTTTTTAATATTAACAACAACTTGATTAACTAAGTTTCATGAAAAAGAGATACATATCATACAGTATACTGAAGTGTACATCTTTAAAAATACTGGACCAGCCAGATACAAACAAGATATTATACAACAGTGTACAAAGCAAGGAAGTGTCTGTGGGTACCTTCACAAACACACCATTACTAAAACGAAAACATGCATCTACTTTCTAGGTCTTAAATTATACTGATTATGTGAAGTTGTAGGTAGATTAAAATTATCTGTAACACCATTATGGTAGTGATTATTACTATGTAAAGAAAGATATTCAGAACGTGGAGGAGCTAAAATTAATCTATCAACATGTACTCTCTGAGGTTCGAGATGGGGAGCTTGCAAACGTCTAATAGAGAAAGAAACAGGTGAGTGTTTTTCAGTGATCACATAAGGACCTGTGAATTTAGGTTTAAATTTATCCAAAGACTTTTTATAAACAATGTCATTTACATTTAAATCTCTGAGCCTAGCATGTTGTGAGTGTCTCTGAAAGCGAATCGTTTGTGAAGAAATAATGTGTTGATAAGCTTTATTATAAATAGAGTCTAATTCTTGCATTAATTTATAAGTGTGTATGTCATTAAGATTTGGCGGAGTTGTCTCAAAGTTAAATGTGTCAAAAATAAGTGATAATTCTCTGCCAAAATGTAATAAATTGGGTGTAAAACCAGTAGTTGAATGTGTTGAACCATTATACAAAGATTTGTGAATTAAAATTGCATGTTCGAAGTTGTGGCCATCAAGTAATAAAGAATTTACAGAGTATTTAATGGAAGTATTTATGCGTTCAGTAATTGAATTACATTGTGGATGAGCAGCCGAAGAATGATTAATTTTTATACCAAGTTTGTCATGAAAATGATTATAAATTGAGGCAACAAACTGTGGCCCTAAATCTGTCAAAATCACTGCAGGACGGCCAAAAGTTGTAAAATATTTAAAAAGAGCCTCGACTATTACATTAGCAGACGTAGAAGTAAGAGGCACAAGCTCCATATGGCGAGAGAAGTGATCAGTGATTGTTAGAACAGTACGACCATTACTGAAGGGACCAACAAGGTCAATAGCAATAGTATGTCCTGGATAAGTTGGTGTGTATGTTTGTTGTAAAGGAGCAGGTCGAGTAGGATGATGTTTCACTTGTAAACATACAGTACAAGAGGCAACAAAATTGACAGTATCAGTATAAATACCTTTCCAAAAATACTACCTTGTTAGAAATTCGTAAGTCTTTTTTAAACCATAATGTGACAGATGAGAAATTGTTAAAGCTTTTGCTTTTAACGAATGTGGAACAACAATTACATGATGATAAGTTAGATTATGAACATTATACTTTTCACACATCAATAACATAGTTTCTGGATGAATAAAAAAGGCAGGATGAGTTGCAGAGGAACCCTTACTTAAAATTTCATTATAAATGACAGACAACTCAGGATCAGCATTTTGCTCTCTGAAAAAAGTTTCATTTGAAATTTCCAACAGTGGATCAGTACTATTTGAATTTTTTGTAACTAAAAAGTTCACATATTCATTATTTTTAGGAACATTATCAACAATTGGTATAACACCTTTATCATAAATTAACTGAGGATTACTGTCAAGAGTTTCAGTATTATTTTCAAAGTTGTCCCTAGATAAATAGTCAGCAAGTACATTCTTAGATCCAGCAATGTGCTGAAAACTAAATGAATATTCTGACAACTCAAGTAACCACCATTGTTGAACCATTATGTCTTGTGATTATGTCAGCTGGGTTGGTAGTCTTTTTATATTTTTTCAAAGGAGCACTATCAGAAAGAATTATAAAATGTCTATTATACAAATAATATTTAAAGGCATTAACAGATTTATATATAGCCATTAGTTCCAACTTAAGAGCAGGATACTTTTGCTCAGCTTTATTTAACGATTTGGAAAAATAAGCAACTGGAAGTAGTTTATTATCATACATTTGTAAAAGACAAGCACTTATAGAAATGTTGGAAGCATCAGTATTTAAATAAAAAGTCTTATTCCAGTCAGGAAGTCTTACCATAGGTTCAGAGAAAAATATTTGTTGCATCTTTTGAAAATTTTGTTCATGTGTAGAAGTCCAAACAAATTTAGCTTTAGGAGTAGTTAATTGAATCAAAGGTTGAGATAACTCAGAAAATGCAGGAATTAAGTGTTTGTAAAAAGTTGCCAAACCAATAAAGCGTTTTAATTGTTTTTTTGTTGTAGGAGTTGGAAAAGAAACAACTTTTGCAATGTTACATTGAATAGGCTTGATAAAATGATTTTCAATATGAAAACCCAAATAGTTTGTTGATGTTTTATGAAAAGAACATTTAGTAGGAGCAAGTGTCAAATTATATTTACATAAAACTTTTAAAACTTTTTCAAGTTTATGTACAGTGTCTTCAAAAGAATGTGATCCTATAATAAGATCATCCTGATATGCGAAAATTCCATCTGAGTTAACCTCGTCTAGTAAAAGATCCATAAGAGCCTGAAAAGTTGAGGCAGCGGATTTCAAACCGAAAACCATTGTTTTATATTTAAATGAGCCAAACTGAGAAGTGAAAGTTAATTTATCTTGTAAATCTTTTGGTAAATCTATTTGATGATAAGCCTGTTGTAAATCTAAACTGGTGAAAAATTTATATGTTGATAGATTAGCAATAATTGTCTGAATTTTAGGTAAAGGATATGATGAACCTTGTATGACAGAATTCAACATACGCAAATCAAGGGCTAAACCTATACTTCTGTTTGCCAGAAGGGTCAGGCTTTTTCTTTACTAAAATTACAGGACATGCCCATTCAGAACAGTTACGTTCAATTATACCTGCATTCAGTAATTCTTCTATTTGCTCTTTAGCTTCACTTTGAAGAGCCTGAGGAATTGGAAATGGCAATGTTTTTATTGGAAAATCATTAGTAAAGTTCAACACAGGAATAACTCTGTCAGTGTGTCGTAAAGTAGACATATCTTTTGAAAAAGCAGCAAAATTGCTTAGTAATAAACTACTTAATTCACTTTGTTCATTACATTCCAAATGTGCTAAGTCAAAATCAGATGAAGTTAATTGCTGTTTTCTTTTATTAAGCACTTCTGATGAAGGCTGTATTAAATTACACATTTGAAAATTCTCAGAATCATCGGTTAGGTCTCTTTCCGTTTAACTTCATCAATATCATAAATATTACCAATCTTGGTATTCTTATTTAAATGAATTTTCTGTTCAGATACATTATGAATAAATATAGAAAATTTTTGAGAGCACTTGTTACCCATTTTTGTTTTGATTAAAAGTGTCCATTTAAATACAAGCCTCATAAGAAATGTAATTTTCAGCATCATTTGGTGAAAAAAGACAAATATTCTAGTGCTAGACTTTATTATCACAACAAACTGAGCATAAAAATATGCTCATCCGATTCTAAAATGACCTTTTGACATAGATAAACAGAATTGTCATTTACTTTAATTGAATTAGGACCTTTTTCATTATTATCAGTTGCACACACATGCATATTGCTAGAGTCTTTATTATTTAGAAAATATACCTTTAAATCATTAACCATAAGACAAGAATTTTTCATATCAATTGAAATATTGTTTTCTCTTAAAAAAGGAAAACCCAAAATACCATCAAAATGTTCATTAACTGGAATGTCAACAATATAGAAGCAGTGGTGAATAAACATTGATTTAATTTTAAAGGTTAATTTAATACAAGCAGAGAATTTTATTTTTGAATTAATTGTAGATATAGTGACTGAAGAAGCCAGGTGTTTGTAATTGATTTTAGATTTAATTTCATTAAAAACATCCTTGTAAGTAAGGAAATAGAACTACCAGTGTCAATCAAGAATTTAAGTTTTTGTTTATTCACCATCACCTCAATTATTGGTAATAAATTACAATCATTGTTCACATTTGCAATAAAATATTCATTTCGTTCTTTATCTTCAAAAAAATTATCAGTCTGTACACTATTTAGATTCAGCAATGGTAACAGGTACAATAGTCTGAGTCGAACAAGAACGAACTCTACGCTCATTAGACACTTTTGGTAAATTTTTAGACAAAATTGGGGAAATTGTCTGGTGTATGTATGAAAGAACGAGATGTGTTCCCACCAGTCAAATCCCACCTCGAAATTAGTTTAAATTACAGTCATTAGAAAAATTTCTTCCTGAATTTCGGAAGTTGGGTCGACGACCAAAATTATTATTTTGTGGAGTATTGTGCAAAACTTTAAGTTTTCTACACTGGCGTGCAGAATGATGTCTGCCGGAGCACAATTGGCAGATAATACTACTTTGACCTCTATTTCTGTCATAATTTTGAAAAACTGTATTTCTGTTTTTAAACTGTGTATTATGAGGTCTACGTTGTCTGAAAAAATTCCGTTGCTCAGAAGCAGAAGCAGAAGCATTACGATTGGTGTCAGCAGAACCAGAAGTAGAATTTTTAAAAGTCAAATCATTAATTTTTAAGGCTAATTCTTCAATTTTTTCAGAAATAGCAAACACTGGGGCTTTTTGTTGATTAGCCAAAACAAGTGATTCAGATTGTGTAATATTTTGTAATTGCTGGGCACGCACAACAGCTTTAGAATAGTCAGTTATGTTATCCTCCAAAATTTTAACTCTAATGTTAGATGGCAAAGCCGACATCAATTTAACATATTTAATATCATCAAGAGCTTGAGAATCTTTAATTTTATCTACCTTAGAAAACCAAAACATTTAATCGATGAACAAAAGCAGTTACAGAGTTAAAATCTTCAAATTTCAAATTATTAAGCTCGGTTACTGGAGCTAGAATTTCATTATTACAAAAATATTTTTCAAATTCTAATTTAATTACATCAAAATCTCTCGCTTTATTTACAACTTCATTTTCAATAAAAAACTGTAATGCTGGACCAATTAGTTTAGTCTTGAAATACAAAATAGTTTTTTCTTCTGACCATTTGTTTAAAGATGCTAAGTCTTCCAATATACCAAAGAAATGTTTTAACTCTACGCCATTACCATCAAATGATGGAATATTAACAGAAAAATCAGAAGTTTTAGACATTCTACAATAATAAAAATAAATGACTTACCTACAAAAATGACATAAAACACACAAAACGCAAAAATTATCCTCTTATGAATGAAAATCAAAACATTTATCCTTGTGACACACATAAAAGTTCCGAATCCATTATAAAAACACACATAATTCTGAACACCACACTCGTCTTTCGGTTTCCGCTAGAGTTGACTCAGAAGTATCGGCGAAATACAGGAAACATAGGAACAACAAACACTGGTAGCTGAAAAACACAGGGCGGCGAAACCAGAAGAGGCATTGTAACACCGGAAACGGTCACTACGGAAAATGTAGACACAGAGAACCATACAAATCTATGACTTTCGATTTCGTCATACACACCGCTGGCTAGAAGGCACAGGTATCAGCAAATTCTTTTCAGTCGCACAACGCTGGGTAATCAAAAATCCTCTCATCCCTCAGAAAAATCCGAGAAAGTTCACAGCACAAGGAGCAGTTACTGAATCACCGCAGGGAGACATCAAAATTCCGATGACATGGAGACGGGAGAGTCCGCAGAAAATTTGTTTTGCTTAAGTAAGAACAGTTTTTTTTTTTTTTTTGCACATTATACTTGGGCAAAAGGAAACTCCGACAGCCGGTGATGTGCCGGAAACAACTACTCGTGAAAACGAGCTGGTCATGACGCACCAAGTTTATATGAGGGAGTTGTCGGAGGACGATTAAGAGAAACGTTCCCTCGGCCGCTCACATGACGTAAAGTGTACAAAAGATATTTGAGAAAAACTGACGGACAACTGGAATACACAAAAAAGCTGCACTTTATTGTAGGTATCTTCACAAAACAGTTATTAAAGAAACAAGTTCAATTACGCACCGCACATTGCTTCATAAAAAAATAACACCAGGAACATATCTAATTGTTCCGGCCACACGGCATGCCGGAGTTCCATAAAAAAAAACGAACACAACCTCCTCTGACGGAGAGCAATCGAGAAGTCTTGTCAAATCTTCCTACAAAACTGCCAGCTCTCTACAGGTTGGCGAGTAAAATATGAGCACTCATAAGCCACTGCCCCACGTGACAACCACCGTCCGGTAGGCGTAAACAATATAAAAATTTGAAACAAACGGATTAAATGATTGATGCCAAGACAGAAGTGCCAGAATTTGGCGGATGCCAATACGTAAGGCTACAACCCCGTGCGAAAACACCGACGGAAGACCGGGAGGCGCTAAGAACATAA
The DNA here is from genome assembly GCA_038373885.1 of Cheiracanthium punctorium. NCBI lineage: Eukaryota > Metazoa > Arthropoda > Arachnida > Araneae > Cheiracanthiidae > Cheiracanthium > Cheiracanthium punctorium. Next base: position 3,702 of record JAWZYV010003870.1, on the reverse strand, counting down.
CACAGCATATGCTAAAGCGAAATTAATTTAGAAGGGAAACCCCGAAAAATCCCAGACATAGCGTCGCGCAAAAGGAAAGAATATTTTATCGAGCCGAAAAAACAAAGTGGAGAGAGATTAATACGGAATACGTAATTTTGATTTAGAAAGACGAAACATAGGAACATTATTTTAAGACGCGAAAAATATGTGAACTTCGTCACAGCGGGATTTCGGGATTGAGATTTTACTGATCTCGCGGGATCCCGCAATCCCGCAGGATTTGCTGTCATTGAGCTAGGACTTCATTTCAACAGAGAAAAAAAAAAAAGTAAGATTTTAAGCACTATGAAGTTTAACTTTAATAATAATACTTAATCTTATGAGATAATTTATACAAGAATTTACAGAAATATGAAAATTATAATCATGATTTTCAGAATGATATACTAAGATATGTCTTAATATATTAGTTATGTCAGTTGATAAAAATCAGGAATTTACTGAAAAATACAATTTATAAATACTACATTCACACACTTACGTTATTTTCTTAGTTGCTGAAAAAAGAACGTACAAAGTAGAACAAATCCAATGAATCATTTCCTGGTCTAGATTTAATTTTAGTAAAAATAATTAAATGTGTGAATTAAAAAATTTAAAAACTGAAATCAAGCTTTTTATGATTAATTCGTAACTGTTCGCTAAGAGATAAATTAGTAAGAAATATTTCAGTTCATTTGGGATTGGAAGTTTGCGAAAAATTAGATTTAGATGTTTGATCAGACTCCCATTGGAAGATATATATAAAATAAATAAAACTTTAAATTAAAATTTCTAATTATTGATTCGTTTATTGTTAGATAAGAGACATGAATATTCAAAAATTTTCGTTCTATTTATGAGAAAGTGGCGTGAAATTGTAATAAAAAATAATTTATTTCTCAGTATAAATCCCGCGGGATTAGGATCGTAATCCCGCAGGACTAGTCCAGCAAATATTTTTGCGGATCCCGCAGGATCCCGTTCCCGTGGGATCGGGATTGCATTCCCTAGGTAGTACCCTTTGCACTACCGAATTTTCATGTTGCTGACACATTCTCTCTTGAACTTAACTTCCCACAGAAGCAAATCGCACACATTCCATTCCTTTTAATTTGAAAGTGAAATCGATTGGCAGTAATATTCTGACAGAAATGGAAATTAAATTTTATTCGGGATTTGAAGTGTTCTGCCGAAGATTCTTCTTGTCAGTTGCATAGGGCCTGAAATCCACAGAATGTCTTCATTGGCATCATTTCTCTTGCGATTCAAATTGAGCGTGAAGTAAAACAAAATATCGAGATTGAATTTTTCGTTAAAATGATTTTCCAAAGTGGATTTGATTTGACAGTTCAATTAAATGAAAACAGGAAATATGAATAGTGCCAAACCCATCCGTTGTATAATATACAGAGTGTCTCAAAAAGATGATAATACTTTTCAACTCTTTTAAGTGGAAGCATTTTTGCACCACTCTCCAGTTTTTCCAGATGCTAGAGGATATTGTTATAGTTACAAACTGTACATTATTCATGAATAATATACAGTTATTCCTAAAAATGGCTGTAAAAAAGTATGGCTTCACCGTTAGTTATGTCATCATTTAGTTGTATTGTAGAAACTATACATCTTATTACTGTAACTGAGGTAGGAAATTTCACTAATGCCTAGTGAAATAATGCCTTTTTTTCTTTTTTTTTCCCAACTAGCAGTGAAAGCTCCGGAATTGGATATTTTCACGACGCGAAACGTGCTAGATAAGTGGCTGAATGATTGGTGGCTTGAATAAAAAAAAGGTTGGGGGGAGCTAAATTAAGAAAAACAAATTCCTGCTGTTTAAAAAAAAATCCACTCTCTAAGGCTGGGGGTACAGGCTCTCTAATGACCGTCAATATACCAGTTTTACTGACCGATTTCAGTTTTTCAACAAGATTCCAACAAGAAAACTGGAATCTGTCTATAAACTGGTTTATTAACCGTCATTAGAGAACCTGCATACCAGTCTAAGTTTATATACGACCTCAGCCGCGGTTTTGGATATAGAACGATCATCGACTAGCGGCAGTTGGGCAAAATAGTGTCAGGCTTTCAAAGAAAAACAAAAGACCCTCTTTTAATGATTAGCTACATAAGCGCCCTCTAGGGTTGCACAGAGACGAATCATGATGCAATTTACTTCTAATGCATGCATGCACACAACAAACTGAATGATAACGACTCACAGCGCCATCTTACAGACAAATTTCGTTTAGCTCTTTTAGAATAGGTCCATGATCGTTCTATATTCAAGTCCATGGCTCTCAGCCTTGCATTCAGGGTACAGTGCATAAAACGGTGATTTTCCGCTCTACTGTTCGACATACTTAAAATAAACTACACACCGCAGAGCCAACCAATCAACCCTTTCCTGCTTCTGCTACGTGAAGAATTCCTTTGACTTTATTATTTTATGATTGTTAGGCATTGATTTTAAGTTACAATAGAGGATATATTTAAATAGCTGTGTTTACTGTTGGTGTGATAAAATAATAATTAAAAAAATAGAATATGATCTAGATAATACAAGTGGAACTAGTTCATTAATTACAAAGCGAATTTCTCTAGCGTAAATATCTGATTTATCTACATTTGCAAAACATTTAGCTTCACAAATTGTATATATGTTAAACTTGTTTCGGCGCATTAACATCGTTACAAGTAAATATTTTTTACACCTTTTGTAACTCTATTAAGCTGTGTTAAAGATTATAAAAGTGTTTCATGCCCTAGGCAATTTCAGATGAATTAAGTTTATACCTGAAGATTAAGCATTGGAAGTATTTTATAATTTTAACAGACGCTGAGGGAAAATATGTGGTTTATACATCAGGAATTTTTTTAGAAAATATTCTCTATTTAATAACATCTAATACACCAGGATTGTCGTGATTCAATTTATTCAAGTTTCATAATTAATTTTAACCGAGTTTATCGTTTAGAAGGACGTTTACTGCTTTATTTATATAGACAAATGATAGTTCTCAATGATAAAGTATTTCCCCTCTTTTCCGTTTAAATGTGCATCTGTGAGGAATTAAATAAACAAAAACAAAAAGGAAGACCTCATTACAATCATTCGGTTACATTTTAATCGGAACTTTCTATCCCTACGTATGAATTCTGGGTTAAAAGCGAAAAGACAACGGAGACAAGATTGGTATATGTCTCCTTCTTTGCATACAGAATAAAGAGGGAGAACCATATCGCCAAATAAACCTTGTCAGTATTCAGATGGAAATGAATACATTTCACTTAAGTTCCAGTACACCTTCAATTGTGTCCATACAAGATTTTTTATGTCATCTGATCAAGCAATGATTGCTGTGCTGCTGTCTTGCAAATGATTGCCTATTGGCATTACTGGAATTATGCAAATTGGACCAAACTTCGGTATGTATTTCCAGTGTGAATTCCTTTTAATACTGGATTTGAGAAGATTATTCAGTTCGGGATAAAATTTGGTCTTCTGGCATATTTGGCGGATGCATACCTTTAATTATTTGCATTCGAGTTACAACTTGGTCGCTGTAGTAAAATTAGTTTGGCTTTTAAAAATTTTCGCTAATAAAGTTATGTGTTTATATTATGTTCCTTGCAATAAAAGTCAATATATTTTAAGCTCAGAAAAATCAGAGAACGGTC